>JAGXCT010032469.1:0-10739 GCA_022495035.1 Philopotamus ludificatus | reverse complement strand
TTTATGTTTGCGCTAATTGCGATTTATTGTAAAACGTGGGAAAAGTGCAAATGCGACTATATTGAAATCCAGCATCAAAAAGAAAAAATCGAATCATTTTTAAACACAATATGTCTTAATTAATGACTCCTCCTCTTTCTACAGTATGTCAAAGATTACCAAACTGCGAATTAATTAATATTTATATTAACGCAGTATTTGATGATAATGTATTTAAAATTGAAAGATAGAGAATCTCTGATCTATCGTTTTCTAAAATATCGTATTTGTTTTACAATATTTAACGTCGTATAAAAAACAATACTTTCTGATCATATATTGACTGCTCTGTCTATAATGCACCAAAGATTGTTCAACTGCTCAATAATAAATATTTATTATTATATTAGAACTATAAAATTGACCTAAACTATACGAGACAACGAGGAGCCTTTAAATTCCTCAAAAAATAGTAAATATGATAAGGTTTGCAATGTCAAAGGCAGGATGCAAAGTTCAATCAGAGTTATCTGAAGAATTTGAAATACATACATCTTTAATATAGGGTGACGCTCTAGCACAGGGATGGCGAACCTTTTTCCCAAGTGGATCAAATTTGATATTTTTTTTTATTAAATCTATGTGGTCACATAGTTTGAGTATTTAAAACAATAATAAATAAAGGCTTTATTAACATTAAAATTTACAAGCAAAATTATCGCCATTATAATCCTAATCACACTCTAGCTCTTTAAAGATGTGGCGACATCTAGTGATGTCAGTAGCAAATGAAAAATCATTTTATTTTTTATTAAATGAAGACTTTTTACAATCTTTCTAGAAATTCAAGCGGGTTCGATAATTTCACACGCGGGTCACTGCATGACCAGCGGGGTACTCGTTCGCCATCCCTGTTCTAGCATGTTCATTGTTTAACTTAGCATTCGAAGGAGTAATACAAGACTCCAGCGTAGTCACATCCGGTACCATTCTTAAAAAATCAGTTCAGCTTCTAGCATATGCTGACGACATAGACATTGTAGCCAGATGGGGTATAGGACCAAGGATCAAGGAGACCAGGACAAAATAAATGCCTATATACCAAGAATGAACCCTTGAACCCATGAGAGTCGAAGAGTATAGCTTCGAAGTCATTCAGGAATACAAATATCTCGGCTCATTATTACATAAAATTAAAAATATCGATTTCGAGTCAAGATTTCTCTTCGTCTTAACATACGGGTCTGAATTTTGAGCTTTGACAAAACAAGATGAGCGACAACTGGATATCCTGGAGACAAGGAATTTGAGACGGATATTGGAAGCCAGGGAATGGCGTATCCGAAGTAACGAGGAGCTGTACCGACTATACAAGGATATACTGGTCACAGCTGTCGTCAAAGTGACCAGACTCCGATGGGCGAGTCACGTGTTAAGTAGAGGGGACATTCGGCCGCCGAAAAGATGTATGGTTCCTCCTCCCCCCGGAGGAAAACCAAAACGAAGACCAAGGCTAAGGTGGCTAAACTGTGTACAGAAGGACACTCCACCATTGAAACCTTTCAGAAGATAAGGGCGACGTAGCGGCAGGTCGGATAAAATGAAGAAGGGTTTTGGATGAGGCTAGGGCGCTACAATAGGGTCCTTACGCCTATAATGAAGTTGATTATCAAAGTGTAATTCTTATTTTGTTATATTAAAACTTGTTGCTAATGGCAAAGAACAACATCATCCAGAATTTATCTAAAAAAAAAAATGAACCAGTGTCGTGATTTGACACTGGGAGGAATATTAGTGTCAGTTACATTTCCCTTGCATCTTTATATTTTTTATCGAGTCTTTATATAGGAGAATGGGGCTTTGGATTTTTTTTCTATTATGCCATTCATTCATCGTAGTCAAATAAATAAATGAATTCCGATTAATTTATGATATTATTCAGGATGGCCCAAAAGGTACAACACCATTTACAAAATGTACTTTTCAAAACTAAATAAAAATAATTTCCAAGAATTGTGTTATTTGTTTGTGAAAGAATAAAAGTCAATTATTAAGAGATGAAAAAGTTATTCAATTATAAAACGGTGTTGCAGCGTGAGGCCTCGCGTTATCGTAATGAAGGATTCTTTTTTTGTAATTAACCAAAATAGATCGTTTTTCTATGGGATATTGTTTCATTCGCTCAAGTATTCCAAAAAAATTCCAAGGACCTTCTTTATTGTTGGCAGTGGTCAGGGGGTCAGAACGGGTACTTCTCCGGAAGAAAGCCATTGTTTTTTTCGTAGAGGATTATTGTAAAGCACCCACTTCTCATCTCCAGTTACAATTCGCCGCCAAAACGGGTCGGCTTCATACCGAGACAAAAGAGATGCACAGATGATACGCCGTTGATCGAGCGCCGTCTCGATCAATTCATAAGGAACTCAAATTCCTTGTATTTACAATTTTTCTATACGACGAAGATGATCCTGAACTGTAAACCATGGACAGCTAATCATTAATGATAATTCCTCAATTGTTTGACGAGGATTTGTATCCATCATCGCCTTCAGGATATTATCATCTAATTTTTGGGTTTGTCTTTTTTGTGCTATATCTTTGAAATTCCTATTTCCATATTTAAAACACCGATGACGTTTCAGAATATCTCTGCAAGGATTAGTATTTTTTTTCACTTCTTCGTTTGCCTTCATTCCTTAATCGAACAAAAATAGCATACAATGACGTAAGTGTGCTTCTTTTATTGTTAGCCTTGACAATTTACCCTTTATCCCAGAGGTTCCCAATCTTTTTCGGTTTACAGCTCCCTTAAAACATCAGATTTTTCCGCGGCTCCCTTAATTCATGAGATGTTTTTTCAAAATTCTTGACTTTCTTGAGAAAAGCGAGCGCAAAAAGTTAACCCAAAAATTTCAAGAATTGGGAATTCCAACAAATTGTTTAATTGAATATTTCGCGGCGCTCTTATAAGGGTATCGCGGCTCCCTGGGGAGCCGCAGCTCACACTTTGGGAAACCCTGCTCTATCCTAATACCCGACCGAGACGTGTCCTTCGAAAGAACATTTGTGCAGCTAAATGCTGTCTCAGTTTCACGCCAAAAAAAACGCAACGGAGGCAACAAAAAATATGTGCGATGTTTATGGAGACGCATTCAACATTAGTAAATGTCAAAGATGGTTAAAAAAATTTAAATCAGGCAATATTGATTTGAAAAATGAGCCTAAAAGTGGACGTCCCCGTGAAGCAGCCATGAAAGAGGAGGTTAAAAAATCCGACTCTCAGTATCGAAGAATTATCGAGCCAAGCTGATACTTCATGGTCGTCCACTCAAAAATACCTGAAAAAAATGAGAAAGATTCAAAATGAAAGGCGTTTGGGTCCCCGATGAGTTCACTGAGAGAAAAAAACACATGAGGTATCTGTGAGTTACTGAAGGCGAAATTTAATCACCGGAGACGAGAAATGGGTACTCTATTCAAACATAAGAAAAATAAAGCAATGGTTAGAGCGAGGACAAAAGCAAGTTCGATCCCAAGAGCTGGATTATGGATAATTATGGACCAATTTACGTGTTAAGTTGAATGAAAAAAGGCCGGCTTTAGTGAATAGAAACAAAAACACTATCGTCTGTCATTACAACTTTAGCCTATTCTCCAGACCTGGCTCTATCCGATTACCTTTTTCGCTCATTGGAGCATTATTTATGAGATTTTTTTTAAACCAGAAGATGAGAAAAAATCGGCCTTTTCAAAATTTTTCGATTCTAAACCTGCAGAGTTGTATAAGAAAGGCATTTTAGATTTACCTAATAGATGGCAAAAGGTCATAGAAAATAATGATAATTATTTTTTATAATTTAAGTTTAATAAATGATTAGAAATATGAGTTTGAGTCCTTCTAATATATTCAACCTTAATACTGAGGGGGGACTGTATTACGCTATTCTTAGAGGCCTTAAATCCTGACAAAGATTTTTCTAGTATATGTAATGCCGGAATATGTAAACAAACGCAGAAAAATAATGATCAGGTAAAATAAAGTCAAGGACCTACTGTATTCACAATCTCCATTTTCCCTATTTTTTATCAGTCTCTTTTAAATCGTAAAAAGTTTACTTTACTTGTTATTTAGTCCTATGTGTATTTTTTTTATTTTTAATCACGATGTTCAACTACTAAACGATCAGATAAATATTGCAAGTCATCATAAAATTAAATATGAATATTTAGCAATCATCTTAAATATTGTTTTAAATATTCAATAACATTTTCCTTATACGTTTATGAATAATTTAAACTTTGACTAAGCGTAGAGCATATAAACCTTGCCATTTAAATAATATTTTAAATAATTTAAATATTTTTTTGTCCTTAATATAGTTAGATCATCATCCATATTTCGCATTGAAATAGATACACAGACTCGTTCTATTTAATTATCGAATCAAAAACAATAAAAGCAATATGTATTCGTGCAAACGTTCCCCCATTATTCGCATCGCAATAAAACATTTCATTAATTACACGGGATTACACGCGAAAAAATTAATATGCAAAATGACCGGTATCATTAGGCTAGAATAGGCTCATTAAATCGAAACATTAAAATGCAAATTTTATTATTATGTGCCAACAATTACGAGGCCATGCCGGCTAATGCACATTATATCCATTTACGCCATTATCCGGTAGAAATATTTAAAAACAAAATTTAATTTTGAGGGTCAGGCGGTATGGGGACGGGGTCGTTAGAGGTCGCCGAGCCACTCTTTGTTCCGTGTCTTTGAGTTTCGAATACTTTCTATGGTAACGAGATTATAAATTTTATAGACCCCTATCTAGAATTGTGTGCCCTTTTTTTAATCAAATTAATTAATTGAATATTTAATTATAGCTGATCATTAGAGTATTTGCCACAATGATAGATTGTTTGTAGCATTTCATCTGTCAACGTAATCTTATTGGATCGTTAATTATTTTGCTGTTTATCTCGATGAATATATGTACACCCAAGTTTCGTATTATAACGGTTTTATACAACACGCGCTGATGAATTGTGAAATATTTTTGTATAACACGCTTTATATAATACGGTTTCAGAAAAAACAATAATTACACACTAATTAACATGCTTGATTTGTAAGGCCATGGATCGCGCCATGGCAAATCATACCGAAGATGTCAAGACTCGTCAATTTTGTTTGTTTCGTTACTTTTATCAGTTGAATTTTCTGCTAGTAGAGGATGGTGTGAAAACTTAAGTAAGCGATTTTCACTACATAATATAAAAAAAATCTAGAAGAAATTGCGCCGGCTGACATAGAATCTGACAAAAAAATTATTCCAGAATTCGCCAAAATTATAAAAAATTAAGGTAACAAACAAGACAAGATATTCAATTCGGACGAAACAGGATTGTACTGGAAAAGGATGCCTCATCGAACAGCAAAAAACGTGCGAAGGAATTTTACCCATTAGTGGCAGGTTTTTTTTTTGTTTTCAAAATAATTTCTTTTCTTTTAATATGTTCAAAATGGTAAATGAACACAATATCTGAACTTTAAATTAAAATATTACTTTTACTTTTTTAGAAAATAGCCGTGTCCAAATGGACACGCTTGCAAATTAAGGTTTGTTTTTAATTTTTACCATAAATCATTTAAATATAATAAAACGTTGTTATATATTTATAATTCTTTATTTTTTTCAAATATTAACAGTATGATAATTGTTGAAACATGTGATACATAAGCCAACATCCCATTTTCCACATTGAGTTCTTACTGCCGAAGTTTTTTTTTACAGTAAAACCCAGCACATCGTCGCTTTTTTTCAATTTTTTGGATGAAATGTTTCATTCCATCATAGCGGTATACCATTCAGAATCTTTGATTTTGATGTACGTGCTTTCAAATTACTTCCAATCTAGTATATTTAATTAGATATACTTCTACAATTACCCTTCGTAAATCAAGTTGTGTTACTTTACTTCTACTATTTAGTTTCAGTTGCCATGCATTTTGTACGCAAATATCTATCATCGACATATCCCTAAAACTGAATAATAATAAATCAATTAAAAAAATTATGTAAATAAATTTGTAGTGCTTAGTGGCACACGTGTCCTTCTTCAATAAAGCCAGCATAAATAAAATTATCAACATCGTTGATTACGTTAACATAAACTATACATGTTCACAATTCATTTAATGAAAGAAACATTATTCTTCAAAAAAAAATACTTACGTAAAATTTAAGTCCATGTTTTCTCGTCGGTAAAATCGTCTCGTCACTTTGAAATCAGACATTATTTTGATTGAATTAACCAGCGCACCAAAATGACGTCTAAGTGAAGCAACGTACTTATGTCGACTTATAAACGTAAATTAAAAATAAATTGAATATACCGATTGACAATTTTTTTATTATAACTGACAACAATAAATATGTGTCCAAATGGACACCTGTGCCACTAACGTTAGCAATTGGGTTCGGCACTAACGAGTTAAGGTGGCGAATGAAAGAATATCTTTACTCTTACATTCTAATTCTTCTGATGAATTCATAATGAAGCCATTGTTTATTAATCGCTCTTTAAACCCCAGAGCACTGAAAGTTTGTGACAAAATGAATTAACCTGTTTATTGGAGAGCCAATAAAAAGGCTTGGACCACAAGTATTATTTTTAAGGATTGGTTTTACACATATTTTATATATGATGCAGAAGCTTATATGGCGAAAAAGAATCTTGATTTTAATATATTTTTGATACTGGATAATGCACCAGGACATCTGATTTAAATCGTCCTAATGTTGATGTATCATTTCACCACCAAACACTACGTTTATAATCTAGCTTTTGGACCAAGGAATAATTTTAACATTTAAACCGTATTATATTCGTTGAACGTTGATTCGTTGATATCAAGTTAAAAATTTAATAGATTGGCAAAAAAAATCTATTCGAAATTGTGTCGATATTGTTTCTGCATCTGTTAAAGAAATAAATGAATCGACTTTAAATTCTTTCTGGAAAAAGCTGTGACCCTTTAGAAAATGTTGTACTACCAATAGAAGTTGAATACCAAAAGACAATAACTTTTGTCGCGGTATTGGTAGAGAAGGATTTTTTTGATATGGATATTCAAGACATCGAAGAAATATTTGAGTGAAGAAGAATTAGTCGAAATGTTGGGTCAACCTACGATAATTAATGACTCAGAAAGCAGTTGTAGCAAAGTAGCGTTTCACATTAAATACGGCTTGGGATTGGCTAATAAATTAAAACATTTTTCATAGAAAATGATCCTATTATGGTAAGAAGTTTGAAGTTCAATAGAGAATTGCAACAGATCTTGTCCCCTTTTAACGATATACGTAAAGATGTATACGATAAAAGTATACTATCGCCTATTAGAGAATTTTTAATGGCTAAATCCAAAAATAATCCAGGGTCTATGATGATAAAAACTCACAACTGATCTTGAAAAAGAGCTGAACCTATGGAATATGAAAATAATAGCTAAAATAATATTAATGTTTGTTGAACCATATGACCGTGTTATACGAGGTCTAGGTGTATAGCGATATCAATTTGAAAGAGAGACCGTGTTGTTTGCCAGATTCGAGTGTTGGATTAGATTCTTTTTCAGAGTTTCGAATTTATTATCCTGTCTAATTTAAATAGGGGTCATAAAACGCAAAGGCGTCAGATCCTGACCGCTCAGTCATGTCCTTCCGGACCCGGCGTCGAACGCTCGGCCGCTGTCCTCAGACGGAAGGCCATTAAGGCCGCAGAAAGGCCCCAATCTGCAGATAGGGCCTGGGACTTTGGGGTTTACTTAATTTACTAAACAAACTTTAATTAAGTTCGAAGCGATCTGGTTCGCGCGGCGGGCGCTGCGGATTTGCAGCACCAAAATAGTTGCGGATAATTAACGGAATAAATGTTTCCGTGACAGTAGACAACTCCGCCATTATGGCAATAACGAAATTTGGGGTTAAATAATGTACTGGGAATAGAGGATAACGTCTTAACAGGAAACGGATTTCGGATTGTTTTCGGCCTTCACAGCTGAGAGGCAAACGGCGCGTGCCGTAACAGGTCTAACATGTTTTGGACCAAGTTTGATTTATTGTATCTGTATATGCTAACGTTTTTATAAATTGCATCCGCAAAATATAGAACGAATAAGGTTTAAATATTTAATATTTAAAGTATTTTTGTAAACGACCGGCAGGATATCTCGTACACGCACGTTAATGTATTGGGCAAGGCGTCCGCTATGACTGCTGCACGACCTTACACATGCGCAACCGCATACAGAACCGTCGCCTATATAGGCGTAGGGTCTCAGCGAGCGAAGCTAATGATTTTATATGCAGTTTAACGGCTGAAGGCGTGCTGTCAAGTCGCAGCACATTCGTCTAATCGATCTCTACTATGCGCGGACTAGGCTCGGTCGGGAGCTGGACTCGCGACATATAATAACAATAAATAGTTATTTATTATTAATTTTATTCTATCGTTATTATAATGAGCGAGTAAAAATGATGGTAATAAAATCAATAATAATAAAAAATAGACCACGCCCGCCTCTTCTAAATTTATTTAGTAAACACAAGGATAAAATAAATGAATATACTAGACAATTTTCATTTTCAAAATATGACAAAGTTTAGTGGTTGAGGCTGTGAGATTAAATCCAAACTTTTTGTTGTTTTTTTTCTCAATATCAGGATGAAATATGAAAAAACAATGTATGTAATAGGTAAAAATATATATTAAACTATTATTAAAAAAAATAGTAACAGACATAAATATTAAAAGAAAAAAATATATAATTTTAGTATTAAAAAAATAATATATAATATATACCTATATATGTCTACTACATTATAGATAAGTAATTGTCTGCGTATTTATTTTTTATAAATCTGAGCTTATAAAAACTCTTTCAGCTCCCCAACTTGTTATCGGCACTATAAAAATGTGTTTCAGATATACATTTGGACGATTTAAACATTCGTTTTTACTAAAATTTAGAAGACCTATTTATAACTAGCTTCATCTACATCTGTTATAAATTTAAGCTTTTCTCCTAACAGTTCATAATTTCTTTCTTCATACAAGTAAAGCTAAAATGAAGCTCATAAAAAATCGATCAAAACTAAACTCTATAAAATGATGAGTAGGATCCTGGGGAACCCTTTGGTGCCCCTAATAATCGAGGGCCTGATGCTCCAGCATCATAAGCATCCCTATAGATCCGCCACTGCTGATTGAGCTTCAATGATGCTATTTTAGACTGAGTCTGAAAATTTGAAACTCAACGAGTTGTATTTTATTTTATTTATTTATATTAATATTTAATAAATAATAATTACCAATTCAATTAATTTTATATAATTATACATCACGTTATTTTATATTGTTCTGTAACGAGCATTATTATGTGTTTGTGACACTTGTACCACTTTCATATTCAACTCACTTTTTGTCTGAAATACAACGATCAATCATTCGAAACTAATTTAATACTTCTGCTCGTTAATCAAAGCTTCGGTTTCAGATTCAAAGCCCATTCAATGGACCCCTGCTGCTACTGAAAATAAAAAAAAACCTCCCCCAATACAGTCGAATGCGCTAGAGTGGAGATGCATTTTTTGTGGGCGGCATGCAATGCTCTAATGAAAGCCATAGACAAACAATTAGTGGCCCAGGACCTATCATTTTAAGGGGCCGGAATGCGCTTTTTATCAAAAAATAAATAAATAAAATATTGCATAAACATAGATATATTCGTTATTACTTATGTTTTGCTTTCAGTTTCACGCACCATGCTTTTCAGCCATAAGTCATTACTGACATCGGCCATTGATCACACACTTCTCTCTATTTGTACGAACAAATTGATATTCTTCGACCTAATTCTATTCTGAATACATACATTATTATTTCCCCTCGTATTTATTAACCCGACTTGAACAAATCTGCACGTCTGTTACAACGTATCGCATCATTAGACGAAATATCGTATACGATGGATATGGAATTAATATCGTGAAAAATAGCTAATAAGTATTAAAATTTCGCATGCAAATCCCGCGATGACGTGCGCGTTTCAACGATTGAAATTGAATTTTTTTCATTCAAAAATCCGTTTTAATCCCACCCTCCCCGTTGATTACCATAAAAACGGTAGGAAAATATTAAATTTTTCCAGTGCCGGGAAAATGTTTACTATTTTTTTCTCATGGCTAAGGTGAAAAGAATCGCTAAGTGATATAAATACCGTTTTGGCGGAAAACAGGCTAAAGAAAAGTCGGATTTTTTTCAATCTGTACGCTCAGAAAGTGCTTAAAATGTTTTAACTAAATGATTATTCGAGAATGAATCGGAAATTATTCTCTCTGGTTTAACCCTTTCAATGCCATACGTATGACGTACATGATCAAACGAATCATGCCATTAATGCGACGCGCATCACGTACATGATCGAGATCCTTTCGAATTTTAAACTTGTCGTTACACGTAAACTAAAGCTAGTTAGGCGATTGTGTTTTTTTTTTAAATCAGCGCATAAACACAGCTAACAATAAATACACAACATATTAAAAGAAAGTTATAGAAACCATGTGAAATATAAATATGAACATAACCATTCAAATCGCGCGTGGTATCTCAGTAATATCGGTGACCGTGCCTCGGGTCAGCGGTTGCCAATAACGATTCACGTACATTATTTAAAATTCTATAA
>JAGXCT010032468.1:0-12306 GCA_022495035.1 Philopotamus ludificatus | reverse complement strand
CTACGGGCGCGATGTTTTTTCTCGCTCACATCCGGTACGATGTGCCGAGTGCGAGCGAAACGCCATCATTACGCATCATATGGATTAGTTAAAAAATCTATCTATTAAAGTATCGATTTTTTTAAAAT
The DNA here is from genome assembly GCA_022495035.1 of Philopotamus ludificatus. Taxonomy (NCBI): domain Eukaryota; kingdom Metazoa; phylum Arthropoda; class Insecta; order Trichoptera; family Philopotamidae; genus Philopotamus; species Philopotamus ludificatus. Next base: position 12,178 of record JAGXCT010032468.1, on the reverse strand, counting down.
GTCGAATTCATCAATATCTTGACTTGAATTGCTTAAGGTCTCTAATAGACCCCCTTCGGACGACTCGGTTGTTTTCGAGCCGCCATCACGGATCGATTAAAGCTCTTATCGAAGATTTTTGTCATAGTTACAATTTAATAAACCGTTATTATTATTTATTATCTTATCAAATCTGTAGGATATAATTTTTTAAGGCTTCCATTTTTTATTTAACACCATTTCTATGAGTATTTTGAAAGGAAAAATGGAAAGTTTTTTGTGAAAGCCCCGATGAATGCTCAAATTCGTGCAGTCTATTATGATAAATTGATTTTTTCACTTGGCGAACCGACGATTATATTGTAATTCAAGTTACTTACAAATAGTTACTGACATTATCTCGATATTAAATGACACTTCTGCTGGATGTTAAACAAAAAAAAACGACATCAATGATGGGAGATTCGGCTGACCATTCTTTTTGCATCGTTTCGCGCCAAGACTGTCATTGTTCAGAATAATGAGACAGATCTGCCGAGAAAGTGGCTGTCTGTGCAAATAGCAATAATAAAAAAAAACGTATGAAATACACTTGAACTTGGTATTTGCTTTGATTTTCAAAAAAAAAAATAATCACGTGACTAATCCAATCAGCAGTCACGTAATATTATTATTTATCGTTATTTGACACAACTGTCAATTATTTTAATGGCGCACTCGAATTACGCGATCCGTGACGATACTTTTGTATGAAAATCATGCATTAAATTTAGGAGCGGAAAAAAATCTACTTAGGCCGGATATGATTTTATGTAATTATTTTTGGCAAATCATGTTTTCTAAATAATTTTATACATGGGTTTAATGTTATGATCCATTTTCTAATTGCACGTGTGGCCGTAACTGATGGATCAAACGCAGGGCAAAGATTATCTGGAAAATTAGATAAAAAAAAACACATTATTTATCTTATTTAATATTTATAAATCTAATATTAATGAATCAGACGTTTAATATATTATTTTATGTGATAATATACAATTTATGCATAATTTTCTTTTGCGCATTCGGAAAATTCGGAAAATCTACCTGGAAAATATTGAATATTTGATTTGATGATATTTTTTTTATTATTATAAAAAAATATAATAAATAATTATGTACACTTTTTATTGCTGAAATCATGCAATTTTTCAGAAAATATATTCTCAGCTGTTGTGATTTGTTTCTGCTTTCTGGTTACTTGGAATATGAAATAACATAAAAAAAAATAGTAATAAACATTAAATTAGACGTCGTCTGAAACCCTATGAAAACTCTTTAAATAAGAATAAAATTAAATTAGATCCTCATAAAAAATGCTTTTTCTTATATGTTTCTACATATTATATTATTAACATTAAATTAATAATGCGATAAATTTATTTAAAGTTATAACGAGATCCATTTTCGATGCTAGTTTCTCATTAATAGCTCATAATGTGAGTTTTTTCAGTCCCAGTTTCTTTTGTAGCGATTTATTATTTATTTACCCTAACCGTATTGATTGGGGACCCCAATTCTTGATTTTTATCGAAAAACTCTTTTAATATAAATACTACGTATCACAACATTTTTGTATATGTCTAAAAAAAGTCTAAAGAATAAATATTATAAATAATCATTTAACTTTATTGTCCGCAATTGCGAAAAAAAAATACAATAATATTCGATTCTGTTGCCACGGGCGCGATGTGTTTTCTCGTTCGCATCCGGTACGATGTGCCGAGAGCGAGGAAAACGTGCTGCGAGAGCTCAGTCTGCGACGAGACATCGCCAAGAACGTTGTCACTCGTCATATTAATTAGTTAAAAAATCTATTGATGAAGACTTAATCAATATCTTGACTTAAAATGCTTGGGGTCTCTGAGAGACCCCCTTCGGACGAATCGCTTTTTTTGGAGCCGCCATGACGGATCGGTTACACACTTTTCTGTGTAAGCTACAGTTATTAGAAGGATTTAAATATTATAAATACGTTTTATAGCTATGAAAAATGTCCTAAATAATTCTGTAAAATTTAAGGTCTAATTTAATACAGTGAGTCTTCGATATAACTAATTAATGTGACCGTTAATGCGTTAATGTCCAGATAATCATTATGTGATCGTAAAATTTGTTCTATTTGTATATTTCGACAAAAAATAATAATGCATCTCTGGTTAGATATTGAAATTTTTAAAAATGCTATATATTTAGATTTTTTTAATTACAGATTTAAAAATAATTGTAGTTAAAACTCATATTTGTAGATGGCAGTAATTATATCTGTAAATGGTTTGCGTTTTTGGTTATTAGTTCGGTAATTCACCGCTAGATGCTGCACAATAATAGTTTTCTTTATTAATGTGAGTATTTATTTTTAGATGTCGCTGTTTATGTTTTTTTTTTATTTTAATTTATTCTCTGCCGCGATTTGTCGTCGATTTTTTTGTTGCATTATGACAGATTGTGATATTATGCAAAAAATCGATATCCATAATGCATGTCATTCCCTTCGATGCAATCGCTATGCAGCGGGCGTTGTGCAAGAGCGGTTTCATTATGTCCGTCCGTCGGTGTGTGCGATGATTGATCATCACGTTTTCCGACCGGCCGAACGGATCGCGTAGATCTTTTGTGCGAAAGATAAATTTGTTATTTGCACAATGCCGCCATTATGGAAATATCCATTACCGCGGCGAATTACATATTGGCCTTTGACACGAGAACCAGTCTGCGACGGGCCGAAGCAAAACACTGGTCGTGCTCGCACAGGCCACTCTCGTCCTGGAGCGGAATATGTGTTATTTTATTTTTTCACAACGTATCCCCGGCTCGCACGTACCATGCATCATATCGAGGTGAAGGCTGGTCATCCGGGTGTGAGGTCTGGAGCGATACGTCCAATCAATCTTGTATTATTTAACTTTTTGAGGATTCTTTGAAAATCACCCCGAGGTCGTTCACTTTCTCGCGTCGACCTTAATATTAAAAAACATTTTTTTTTGCAGTTCATTTCTCAAGACTCAATTAGCAATCCGCGAGAAATGCTAGTGAAGCACATTGTATTTATTTTTGTTTGAGTAACGTAACTGTCATGAGGTGACAACACTCTGTTATTCTTTCGGACGATGGTTATTTCCATTAGCGAGCCATTTTTTTCCTCTTCATATAAACACTTAAACGTTTTTTAGACAGTAGATTATCTCTCGGTCGTATGTTTTCGAAACACATTGCAGACGTCTGCAAATAAATAAATGCCATTTTAACACTGCATTGAAATGCGAGCCACGTCTCACGAATCGTCCTTACTTGCATACGTCACTTTTTATTCATTATTTATTTTCAATCGCACCATGAACTCTGAACCCGAACCTATATGGCACATAACAATCGCATAGGGTCATTACGTGTTCAAAGTTTGTCTAAATCTAAAGTGTGCCAATATGAAAAAAACTGCGCCATGGCCACGGTTTCGCGGACCACAGTTGACCCAGAACCGGTCAATAATGTTTAGGTGAATAATACGCGGTGTGATAATAACTGTACCTCTCCGTAATCGCAATTAAATGTCGATAATGTCGATTATAATAATCGGAGCGGTGGGCGAGATCCCATTGAAGATTCGCAAATAGGCCAAAGAGAGCCCATTAACAGGAAATTGGATTCTAATTAAGACCACCTAGCAGGAGATGCAGAGTCTCACACCCGGCGCCGATATCTCGACTCGGCTATCTGGCTCTCTACGTGCCTACAGGTGCCATCGGATGTTTTTATAACCGTGGTGTGGTCATGCCATATCTCTGTGTGGCCATGACAGTGGTTCTTGGTGCCCATGCACTTTATTGCTATCGCTGTTTGCGGCTAATCTCGTGTGCATCTGGCTGCCATTTCCTTCAGCGTTCCGTGGGATCTAGAAGCTAGACAATGTGTGCAGTATTTCATATTTAAATCGATAATTGAAGTGCATACGTTACCTATCTAGATTCAACAGTTCGATCCTGAGTTCAGAGATGGCGAGAAATGCTCGGATAAATAATTCTTTATTCATCAACTATACATTTTCAACTACGATTATTTAATTACAAAAGTATTATGAAAAATAACAAAATATGGCTGAGGTTTTCCTGGAGAGCCCGTCCTATGGTGAGTCTAAATGTAGACTACCTCTGACGAGCCATCGTGGCAACCATCGCATCGCATCTAAATACTCTTTGAAATACAGGCGACCTACACATAAGAAGGCAAGGGTAATATGTTAAGGGAGGAGAATCTCGCTCCGACCTGGCCGGCCTAAGTCACAAAAGCCTTGTAAGCAGGGATGGAGGAGACAAGGTCCTGGTGACAGACGGGGTCAGGGGACCGCCTCACTACATTGAACATAGTCTCTCTTTCATAAGAAAACTCCGGACATTCCCAAAGAATGTGTTCCGATGATTGTCCATTGGAGTCACAAAACTCGCAAGTCGGGTCATCCCTGAGGCCCAGATGATGAAGATTGGCGTTAAAAGAGCCATGTCCCGTGATAAACTGAAACACGTAATGGTTAGGAACAAACCAATGCAGCTTAACTCGAGCTAGTACGTTGGGAAGGAACCGGAAACCAGTTCCAACGGGATTGCCATATCTTTAACGCGAAACTATGGAGTTTCATCTTGAGGGCAGCTTGGTCGAAAGCTTCGATGTCGGTCGGGAGAATGTCCTGGTCCCCAAGACGTACTCGATAGCCACGAGGGATCAACCAGCCCGCAGCCCGAATCTGGAGTACCAAGTCGAGTGGCAAAACCGCTGTAGAGGCAGTTCTATAATCCCTGATCAGCGCAATAAGCGTCAGTCTTTAGCCCGAAAGAAGGCGTCTCCGAACCAGAGAGACGTAATCCTCAGTCCGTTCCCACCAGACGGTTGAAACAACCTATAGAGTGTTTGGCCTTCTCGACAATTTGATTCGTGTGCGTCAACATACCCAGGTTGCCATCTAGTGTGACTGATACCTAGGTATCGACTCGCTGGTTTAATGGAGAAATTGATTCCGTCAGGGAATATATAGCGTCAAGAATACAAGCTTCCAGACACCGTAAAGAAGTGTAGAATTGAGTACTTTGCACACACCATTCGTACCAAAGTATCGCCATCTGCAGACCATCATGGAAAGAAGCCACTGTGGCTTTGGTTTGGGGAAATATGAAGAAAAAATGCTTTGGAAATGTGGTGCTGGCGACTGCTGAGAATACCATGGACTATCAAAGGTTAAACTCTCAATTATATGTCACAAAAGCATTCTTCGCTACTTATGACATCTCGCTAGAAGAAATGATACCCCGGAGAAGCTCGTCGTGCTTGGTAACGTACAAGGATGCGAGGATAAGGGCAAAACTGTCAAATCGATAATCGTAACAATCCTCAGAATCATGGGCCGACTCAGGAAGAAGAGTTGGGACGTCTAGAATTGTTCTAGAAATTTATGGAGAAAATTAGAAGAACAGTAGATTGCCTAGGTCCGAAAACGGAAAGGATCTGATATAACTTAGACTCTAAGATTAACTTCTAAATAGTAGCTAGATTTTGAAGAAGTTGCAGGAGATCATGTCCTACGAATAAGAAGACCGTAGTAGCATAACGATGTTGTTTTTGGCCAAAAAATATTTGTTCAACTTTTATGTTACAATACGATCGCTTTAGATTTAAATAGAAGAATTATTTAGCTGGCCTTCTTTGAAAAAATTATGGCATGGTTGCGACCTTTTTCATTAGGTAACTTGAAGTATGTATATTTTTCTGGTGGTCGTTATGCAATGGAGATCAAAGCGATAGAGAGACAGACGTTAGTTGGGTTCGAAATACGTTTAGCAGATATGTAACCATAGAGATGGGCTTGAAAGATGAGCACATTTAGCACTGCTCAACGATCTCGCAATCTGCTGATGAGCAGATGACGAAATGTGGATAACAATAGCATGAAGCTTTGATTTAAAGAGAAAAAGAGACACCTTGATTCAACGAGATCCAATCAGGATCAGTCTGTATCCAAGTAGCTATTCGTTTTTATGAATCAAAGGAAAACTAAATGAATTCTTCAATATTCCGTATCGAAGAGAGAAACTTCTTCTTCATGTTGTGTTTTTTTTGGACGGTGGCGATATACATGTCTTTGTTTTGTCTGTTTTTGACAAGCTGGAACAATTCTGGTGCTCTCAATCCTGTCCAGTTGCGAATATTGCTGAACCACGACAGCTTCTTTCATCCCAACCACCGCTTACATTCTACCTTTCTCTCCATGATGATCTGCAGAAGGCGATACTTTGGTCCACGTACGATGTGTTCAAAGTACTCAACTTTACGGTGCCTAGGTGATGGCTCTATCCTTGACGTGTTCCGTCTATGGAAAAGAATTACTAGGACCTGAAAAAAATATTGTGTTTTGACGGTGTCCAGAAGCTTTTTCTGCTTGTGGAGAAGTTGAAGAACGGTTGTATTCTTCACGTATTTCGTCTATGGATTCTTTAATATTCTAGCTGGTTATTGTTTGCTACCACCAACGTCCATGTCTCACAATCATATAGAAGTAAAGACGTCGGCGACAACATATTTATAGTTTTGTGACATGTGTTGAACTTCAGAGAGCGCTCTCAACCATGACATAGTTTGCCACAACATCTTTAACCGGTCGTCTATAGATCAGTGCCTTTCCATCGAAATTATAACCGTGTAATTCAAGAGATAGAGTTTAATCAATATCCATTTTTTAAAAAATAATCGAATTTAAGAGTTATTTATTATTTTTATATTGTATGCACATGCTTGTATGCGCATACGTTTATGACATTGTGCTGTGGCTAGCCGGGGCTCGCTTGCCACAGTCAGTAATGCAACAGAGATCGTGATTTATGAGAAAAGCCATTCATCACTCGTACACTTCAATAAAATTGCATTAGCAACGGTGTTTGCAAAATAATCTAATTAGTTATTTGCACGAATTATTGTGAAGTCAAATTATTTACTCTTATCGCTCGTTCGCCATCGGCCGTTATTAATCGGCGGCCGGTAAACGAATTTCTGCCGTCGTACAATGCGGTCTAATGATATAATTAATTCAATCAAAAGGGGGGGTAGATGGACGAATATTTTGGCGTTAGGGCGCACAATTCACCGGCGTGCGAAACAAAATGGCCGACCCGCCGATTCGATCGGTGATTAATATTTTAATCTGCGATTTGTTTCATTGCTTTTCAATAATGGGATAATAAACGTTTAATTACACAGTTGTTAGTGTATTTTCAGTAGCGTGCAATTATTTAGCCGATCCGTCGGTGATGCTGCAATGAGAAATATGTTCGTCGATTTAATCGGCTAATATTTTATTGCCGACCTGTTGACAAGCAGTTGGCTCACTTGTTCCGTAACAGCGACTAGATGTGTTGTATCGATGTACCCTATGAATTCTTACACGAATGCAGCGTTCGCCATCTTCGACGTCGCTGAGGAGGAATCGAGCTTGAATCGCCTCTCCGCGATTTGACCCCGAAAAATTTGATTAATCGAAGCGTTTATATGTACGTATAACATGTCTATTGTCCTTGGTTAAACGCCGAGTGGTCGCCGATCCCATTACATATTCCATCTATCACTTCTTCGCGTGTGTACAATGGCCTGTTGCACCGCGTGAGGTCCTCGGCTGCGAATTTTGGTAACCTTACACCCTCGGCCAAGCGAAGCGCACGCCTCATATCCGTCAATACAAACGATATTTTTGCCCCATTTAAGACGAGTTTTCTTCATTTATCATCAGATTCTGATGCCGAACGTTGAACAAAGATATCCCGAATATAATAGCATCATTTTTTTGCGGGAAATATACGCGAAATTGATTGCAAATCTAAAGCGTGCGCTTCGCTTGGCCCAGATATTCGTTTATATTTTTAGGTTATGATTTTTCATAATGCGGCGGCCATCTTTGTTTCGCTCTAGGAATATCTTAACACCAAAACATATGGCCATGATCGATACGATCCGACGAATGGGGGAGGTATTCGAAATCGTTGCCGTTTTTCGATAATTGACGGCGGACACCCGCAGCCAGAGGTCGTAAACGCCGGCGCTCCTGGCGGGAGGCGACGTGCCCCCTAGGGGCGCTCCATTCACTTGGCGACACCTGGCGTAATTAACGATCGTTTGGAAACTATTCGCCGTTTAAAACTAAAGTCAACCTCGGTTATCAGAAAACCTGTTGTTAAACACATCGGCATGCGGCCGTAGCGACTGTCGCCTAGGCCGTTCTACGACTGGGATGTGAGGCATTGGGTGCTCGACGCTGAGGTCGCCATTATTATTTTTTAATCTCGATTTAATTATTCAACTTCATCATCAAAATCGAAACATTATGTTGTAGATTAAGGATAGCACGAAAATTGTTATGGCCAAATAAATAAATGGGTCTAATGAAAGAGAAAAGAGGCGGCGATGTACATATTTTTTTATGTATCATTTTATTTAATCATCTGATGAATAAATGTAATGGTTTTTTGTCGCATGCGACTCGATAATGGCAAAATTTAAATCATTTGGCGAGTAGCCACATCGGCTCTTATTTCTGTATCTTGGACTAACTTCAATAAAATTAAAGACAGTTTTAATAATTCTACTTGCATTGATAATAGAAAAAATAAAAAATCATTTACTTTATTTTTTTACACGTCCGTCTCAATCTTGATGTCAGGACTTTGACGGTCGTCCTCCAGGTTATATTGGCTCTTCAAATACGGTTCAGGTATAATCCGTTCATTAATTAATTAAATTGTGTTATGAGAGACATGGACACTAAAAATGCTGTTACGGCCTAATTAAAATCATCGCGCGCACGGCAAACAAAATGGCGATTTGTTTTTGCATTTTATCGGTCGACAAGAGATGGCGTTACATGCGTTTTCGCGCCTTTCTTCAAATACGTGCTTATTTACAAAACACATTCATTCATTCACACGTCGGCGATTGACCAATCGGTGTGTCGGTGTTTCAGTGGTCACACCAGTTTGTTTTTCGTCATTTACCCGACAGCGTCGTATGCAAATCGACCACTTCCTATAGACACGGCGTCGTATCGACATCGGCCATAACAATCTACGTGTATCTCGTGGATCCGAGTGACCTTAGCCTCGATGCGAATGGAATTTAATGTTAATCGGCCTGACCCGACATTTAAACAAACATACACCTGTAATTTAATGTCGCCGCCCGTGGGTCGGCAACGTAGATCCGATCCGCGGATTAATTCGTATGATTTTGATTATAATTGAAACAGAAATCGGCACACCGGTTGATGATAGGTCGCATAATCCGAAACGGTATCCGTGTCGATTAATATTTTTGCAAATGTATATTATATGTATGTGTGTGTGTGTACTTGTCGTTTGCCTTGGTCTCGGTGTTCATGAGGTTGTAACCAATTTTATCTGATTTTATATCACGAATTTGAACGTCTCGGCGACATTCTGTTGTTTGTCGTTGAAACTGCGTTTTACAATTTCAATGTAATAATTGTTATCGGCAAGGAATCTGCATTCGTACACGTACATGCAGTTTCCTCTTTGGAGGTGGTCGATGTTCATTGATAACTTTAACATTTAACGTTGTTATTAAATCAGCATTTATTAGGAAAATGCTGAAAAATTAATTTTATCCGAATCGCATACTTTCAGCTCTGTATTTAACTCTTAAATATTGGCAAAACGTCGTGTTTTCCTATTTTTAACGTTTTAATACATGAATCTTTTTCAGCACCCAACAAAAAGTAAGCATCTAATTCAAACAATCCATTTATTTTCATTTCAACAATAAAATTAATTTAATTAAAAAAAATAAGCCCTTATATTAATTCCCAATTCGATTCAATTAATTTTAATTAAATAATTAAAACTAGTAGTAAAATTTATCAATTTACTTAAACGATTTTATTGGCAGTGTATCGAATGTCCCTCCATCGCATTTAATCAATTAATTGATTTAACTCGCTATGTTAAATTTATAATTAGTATTAAATTGAATTAATAATCGTTGTTTATTAAGGTATTACAAAATTAACCTCAATCATTCCTCTGAGCTATTATTTTATTTATTAATAATAATATTTTTTAAAAAATAATTGTGTTTGTATTATGTATGGTACATACCTCGATTTGCACGTTTACTTATTTACACTTTTTTTTAATAGCTGCAATCGTTACTATATCTAAATAAAATAGGTTAAATATTTCAGTTTAAAAGCAATTGTATCAAATGAAGCTTTTTGGTTTTTTTTTAATTAAATTACTGTCCGGTATTTGTTCTTTTTACTAGGCCGTGTTGTTTAAAACCATGTAATAAATGAGTTATGTGTATATATACACTTTGACCTCTTTATACACGGTTTTGAAACAACACGATTTAAGAAAATGCACCGATAATATCTAGTCACACTGATTTTTTATCATCTTTTTAATAATGAAACTTATCTCATGTTCTATATACTTTATAACACGGTAATCTCAGTGAGGTACACCTAGATTTAACCGTTTAGATGCCACGGCGTGCAGGCACGCGAAACCGGCTAACCAACAGCGACAGCCATACGGCAAACGCTACCACGATTTTATTTATGGATAAATGAAATGTGCAAATGAAATTAGTACGAGGACATCTTTTGAAGGCAATGTGATTGTTAGAATGTCGATATGTTTAGCCGTTTCATTTTATTTAAAGTTGCGTACGGTAAAAATCCATATAATTGGCTTGGCGATTAAAGGGTTAAAATATTTTGAACAATGATATACGCTAAACCGGAAAGTAATGATATTTTTTTTACATGAAAAAAAATATATTTAAGTAAGTGCTATATAAATATTATTATATAGGATAATTTCCATAGTTTTCTATATTTTTTTTTGATTCCTTTCTTCTTAAATTGAGAAAAAAATTAATCCAATTATGTTTTTTCATCTTCTTCTAAAGTAAATAAATTATTTCAATGCGAATGCCTTAAAGATTTAAAAAGTGTAGTACTTCTAAATCCAACTCCCAACTAGGCACAATAAACTTTGACTGTACCTGTTTGTCCAGGTTTTAATAATTCTTAATAAATTAATCAAAAAATATCCCACCAAACACAAAGAAATAACTAATTCAAGGTTAATGATGGTTAAGGGTTGACACTGGTACTTGATTTAAGGAAAGCCATTGTTTTTTTTCTATTTCACCATAGGCACACGAACCTTATTGTAAAGCCTTGACCTTATACAACATCCTTCTCCATTTTATAAGGTCTGCCGCCACCTCGCTCCATATTCCGGTAGGTTTCAATGATCTTGCTTCTCGCTGAACACAGTGCAGCCACTTCAGCCTTGATCTTCCTTTTTTCCAGGGACAGAAAGGCTTGTTAACCATAGCCTTTCCGGCGGCTGACTGTCCCGTATCCTTGACACGTAACCGGTCTTCTCAGCTCTCCGAGACATATGTTATTATTTTAGCACAGTACACAGTACGCACATTCCAGGATTATCGTGAGTCCAGGTCGTCGTTGGAGCAGTACAGGTTTAAATGGCAGTTAACCCCACGTCCAACTTCCAACCTTGAAGACCAGGGTTTTCCGTCTCTCAGTCATTATATTAAGGAGTTGTCTACTCTTGTTGGAAGGATTGATAGGTCGCACTACAGACCCAGCTGCCACTACTCCTGCCTCAGCGCTTCTTTTCCTTGTCTTGGTTTAATGAAAGCCATTGTTTTTTTTCTCTTTGGGTTGTTGTTCATTACCAGTAACAATCCTACTCAAAAACGGATCAGTCGCATGTGGTTATCCTTTGTTCAATCTCACTCGCGCTTATTGCACATCTTCAACGGCATCACTCTTAATTATTGCTGGCGTCTTTCTACTCGACCTTGAAATCCAGCCGAGGACCGTCGGTTTTTGCTTGAAAAAAATGTCATCGTCGACGGCGCCACTACAATTTCCCCACTCTAGCACGAATCTTTGACAACTACAAAATCACGCGTCCGCGAATCGGCTCTTGACCACTGTGGAAAGAGATGTGGTATTCCTCCTCCAAAGGTCGGACTACCTATCTCTTCTTTCCCCACATCAGAGACAGGCCTAATGGTTAGCTGGTTCTTTCCAGACTTCTGGGTCAGTCAATTCCTGACTGGCCACGATAAT
>JAGXCT010032467.1:0-48285 GCA_022495035.1 Philopotamus ludificatus | reverse complement strand
TAAAAATAAGATGTGGCAAGATATTAGATTTGTGGGAGGAAAATTTGGATGAAAACAAGTTATTTTTTAAAGAATAATTTACATTTTATACTTATTAACTTATAAAAATAACTTTATTATAGTTAATTTTGTCAATATGATTTTTCAAGTAAGTTAATTATCGAATATCCCCCCAGATAGTTTTTTTTTTTCAAGGTATTATTATTTTATTAAATATTAAAATGAATGTTTTTATTATATCTTTCATCAAGGTATATATAAAAAAAACTGGTTATTGATTCAATTAAATTTAATTGTAAATATAATTGGAATTGTATATAAAATGTAGAATCGGTTAATCGTATATTAATTGGATTAAAATATTTAATATTGCATTACATTTATCTAGTTTAACTAAAATGAATTTTCCAAGACATTGACATTATATTAGTCATAAACAGAATTGCACTTTTAACCCTTAGAACTCCTATGTCCATACGCATTGTATATTAGTTTTTTTCCACCAGCTCCTGTTTTTTTAAGTGTAAATAGTATTTTATTTTTATTTGAAGCAAACGAATGTTCTAGAAATATCTTCTGTTTTATCATATGACCATTTTTTTTTATCTGGAATGTGAAAAAGAAATGGATCGATTTTTGTTCAAGAAACCCTCTTTCATTAACACACCTTGAAACACTTACAGATAACATATAACAATAAAAGTCAGCAATTTTCTTGACGACCTAAACAATATATTTTTGGAAAATTACGTCTCGGAAAAAAATTTAGCCCTTGACGAGTCTACTGTTGCATTCAAGGGTTAAATAAGCTTTACAGCATTCAATCCTAAAAAACCTACTAAATGGGATCTTCGAATTTATGTTCTGTCAGACTAGCGCACTAGCTATATCTCAACATTTGTGCCCTATTATGGATCAATAACAACACAAAGTCTCATCAGACCAGATACAGCATCATATTGCTTTATGTGAAAAACGTTGAAGTGGTGGAGGAAGTTATTTTTTTAGGGCTTAGAACCTTAAATTGTTAATTCGTTTATTTTATACAAGTAATCTAAAGTTAAAACAAATAGAAAGCCATATTGCCCTCTCAAGCCCTATTTTATTATAAAAACCCAAGAGAGGTACAAGGATTGTATGGTATGTTCAAATCTAGAGATTCAAGGAACAAGAAAACGAACGACATTTTTTTGCAACACTTGCGAATGGAAACTCGGACTTTATCCTGGAGATTGCTTTAAAAAATACCATACATTGGATGACTATAAAAATTAGCATAGTGCATATACAAAATAAAGACCTTATAAAACAAACCGCTACTTTTTTTTATTTTTAACAACCCGATATTCTGTAGCATAAATACAGTCAACCCTTCTATAACGTTCAGATAGGGACCACGCTATAGAAAAAAAAACACTTTAGAAAGTTAGGCACCCATAGAACATTTGGGGTTAGGTTTTTTCTATTTTTCTTTGCGATTTAAAGCAAATCAAACATTTGCCCCATTTTTATATTTTTAAATTTTCAATGACCTAGCACGTGTTTAATTGAAAACAGTAGCTCGTGCCTACATGAGGGGGTATTGACCTCGCATATTTCTTTCAGTTTATTCATTTGCAACAGATGTGCCAGCGGAGTTCAAAGGGATAGTTTTTTGGTTATTTTTTTTAAAATGCTTTAGCATATGATGAATAAATAATAAAAAGGTATATATAAATTATAAAACCTTTTAAAAAATACGTTTTATTTAGGATACATATTATTATAAGATAAAAATATATTAAAAACAAACAATAATTAAAGTAATAAAAAAATGGTGAACATTTTAAAATAGTGAGCATTTAATTATTGTCAAAGTCATCTAATATCACGTACCATAGAGATTTTTTTAATACCAGTTGCTCAATTAATAAAAAAATAGAATGATTGAGAACCCCTTTAACACATAAATCATAATGCCTTAAAATCGTAGGCATCGATTTACTTGATCATAATTTATTCCACGACTATACAAGTAAAAAAATATTTTCTTACTGTATTGTGATGAATATCCCTAGAAAGTTTTTAGATGGTGATTCACCAAAAAAATAACAGAACACGCCTAGCAAGGCAAATAGGCAAACAGCCGCTGACAAATATTTTATATAGTACATATTTAAAATGCACCTTAATAATATATTTACGAAATTTTAATTTAACCCTGAAAATATTGCGTTTTGTAAAATGAAAGCTATAGCAGAAAAAAACGCTATAGAAGTGCACGCTATAGGAGGGTTGACTGTATTATCATTTATTAAATTCACTCAAATTCCCTTAAGAGTTGGTGGAAACTTATAAAAAAACATTAGAGCCCAATAGGGTAAGTTGTTGGAATAACACATACACATTGTAGTTTCAATTGATGTGAATTGCTAGTTTTTAAGCATTTTTTAAAACTCGAGAAATTTTAAAATTTTAAACTAAATTCTGTAATAATAATACGATACCAAACTATTGTATTTTTAATAACTTGTCTAAAAATGTTACAGTTGAAAATGAATACCGCCAAAAATAATAAATCACGATTTATACAATAAATTAATAATAATATAATTTAATAAATGCTTGTGATTGACAAATTAATAATTTAAAAGAAAAACAAATGGAATCTATAATATTTATTGCATAATCTTGGTATTTTATTCGATACGAAATTATCAAAAAGTTTCTCTTATTCTGTCAAATCTTAATTAATAATCTTAATTTTCATTTCAGACCTAAAATAAATTCAAAGAATTAGAAAGAAAATTCTCGTTATTTTCAACAAAAACATCCCGAGCAAAGAGAATCAAAACATATTAAATTCGATAGCGTTTGAATTTTTCGGCTAATGTTTAGAATATGTTAATAATCAGATTATGTATCAGAATCATCAGAAAATCAGAAAATATGCATTATATAAATGGATCAATACAATCATAGCGGTGGAAATTCTAAGAATCTATGTAATTTTAATAGCTATATTATGTTAGAATTCTATTATATTTTTCTACGTATATTTTATGCAAATTTAATAAAAAATTCTATTTCAGTTTAAGCGAAAGTTTTTTCAAACAGAATGAATTAATAAATATACTAAATAACGATCTGATATAATAATATATATAAATAATTACATCGACTCGGTAAATAAAAGACGAAAATTAAATTATTTATGAACTTTTTCTGATTTTATTGCTATTTTTATACATAATTCAAAAAAATATTTTTAAAATCATTGATTTTAATGTCAATAGCTCTTTGTAGAAACAATAGATTTTTTTTACTAGTGAATATGATGCGTAAATGACATTGCTCTCGGAAATGTTTCGCCGTAGACTGAGTTCTCGCACCACGTGTAACTTGCACTAGGCACTTCCTACCGGATGCGAGCGAAATAAAACAGCAGTCTCTATTGTTTTTTTATTATTTTCGCAATTGCAGGCAATATAAGACAATGATTATGTATAATATTTATTCTTTAGACTTTTTTAGATAAATTAAAAAGCTTGCTAATATTGTTATCATTAAATATTTTCCTGAAGAGATATAAATAATTTTCACTACAGTTAAAACAGCTCTTTAATACTTTAAATGAGATAAAAACACAGCAACGAATAGTGTTGTTTTTATTTTTTTTTGCAACTACAGACGAGTTATTCGAGAAAAATCAAAATCTTAGGGTCCCCAATACGGCTAAATCTGCTTGATAGATGTTATAATTAAAATTTATATAATTATAATTTAGATTTCTTAAGAAATAAACGTAATTCTGAAATAATACGATAACAAACTAATTTATTATTAACAATAATAAATCACTAGTCGCGATTTATACGAGAAATAATATGTTTTATAAGTTTCTTTATTGGTTTAATAGCACTTAATGCTGTTATATAAGATTTAGATTGTCTATCATTTTTTTCATTTGCTAGAAAAATTTATTTCAGTGTGCTTTTAGATAGCTTGATAATTTCAGCCCTAAATAAATTTAAAATAAATATAAAAGAACTCTCGATATTCTCAAAAATAACAAAAAAAAGGATCCTCGATATTTAAATATAAATAAATCGCAAAGAAAATCATAACACATATTTTTTTTGTTTTAAATATGGATAATATAAATGAAAATCAATACAATCATACCTATTGAAATTCTAAGAATGTATGCATTTTATATGGCAAAATATTTTGCATATAAATTATTAAAGTCATGTCTTGTCAGAATTTTATTATATTTTTCTTTGCATATCTTATGCAAATTGAATAAAAAATTCTATTTCAGTTTAAGCTAAAGTTGAACATGTTTCAGAAAGAATAATTAATAAATATACTTAAAAACGATCGGCTTGGTAAATAAAGTCGTAAATTAAATTATTTACGAGCTTTTCCTGACTTTTTGTACATAATTTCATTATTATTTAATATATAAAGCATTTCAATGTCAATAGCTCTCTGGAGAAACAAATAGATGCTATGATTTATAACGATAGCTGCCTCTGGTACTTAAACGGTTGATATCAGCAACATGATGTAATCGAATTCATCTATATTTTTTTAATGAATGATTAATTATTCCGTGTTATAAATTACCGAAAGTTGGTCTAAACTTCCAGGGCTGCCACAATACACGGACAGCACCGTCGGCAAAGTTGTATCGTAAAATATTACAAAGGTGCTCGTAATCAAAAGAGTGTATAAGTAAACTGGCATTAAGTTTTTAAGGCGGTGTACTGCACGCTTTTGAGACCTCCCGGAGCTTTTCCCAACTTCACGGTTCATTTAGGAGCCACCCCGCTGGGTACGCCGGCTCGGGCATTAACACGGCATTTCCCTCACATTGCTCGGAGAGTTTATTTTTGCGTTCACTATTCGGGAATTACGGCCACGAAACTAGGCCCGGCGATAAATCAACGCGATAAGTGTGTTTACGAGCGTCGGCGTATTAAATACGCCCGCCATTTTTTTGCCCCATTGTTCGAGTGGCGTCGATGGCGACGCTCGATTTCATTTCTTTAATGCGTCATGTCTTCTCGGTGTGAATTAAAAGAAATCGTAGGAACGCCTCATTAATTTGACGCCCTGGGCGCGGCTCTTGAATATATCGGTCACGCGATGATAGCCAACGATCGGCTCTGGGCGCGGAGACTGTTTGAATAAGCGTTTGGATGTTTACTTAATTTTAAATTATTTTAATCATTTCCCAGGATAGTTTACAACAATTAGTTCGTTTAATATAAAATGAGTTCATTGGCATTTAGTATAACAGAATTATTCGAGTGATAATTAGTAAAAAAAAATTAACGTAGATAACTAATGGATTACACTCAGCCCTTCTTCAACGTTTCCTTTTAATCACTTTCGCCTTGTCAACCAAAGAGCGTTGACCTTCATTTTGCTGGGAAATGTGTTTAGGAAATATGTAATTTGACCTCGAAAATATTAACATTTTGTAGAAAGAAGCAATTTAAGAGAAATCGTTATAGACGAGACTGTATTTGAATTATACTCCCATACTGAACTACTATACTGAATCGACTCCCAAACGTCGTATACATACAATACACCTTCCGGTATTCCGCAGGGATCAAATTTAGGACCTTTATTATTTATTTTATTTATAAATGATATTCATAGTTTCCTTCAATGTAAATTTTCACTTTTCGCAGACGACTTAAAATATTTTAGATCTATTACTTCCAGTGGAAGATGCCTTTCGTTGCAGCTGGACGGTGATTCTTTGCGCAGTTGGTCAATGCTAAAATCGTCTTCCATTAAGTATTGGAAGGAGTGTCAAACAATGACATTTTCTAGATCAAAAGAGCCCATCATATTTAATTACAGTCTTGGGAGCGTAACTCTTTCTAAGCAATCGTCTTTTAAAGATCTGGGTATCTTGTTTGATTCTAAGTTAAAATTTAGTTTACATGTATCGGACGTGTGTATGAGATCGTCAAGAATGTTGGGCTTCGTCTTGAGAAATTCTCACCACATACGTAGCACCTTAGTCATACGAGTTATAAATTGCATTGGTTCGGAGTTCGCTCGATCAAGTTCCATTATATGGGCGCCTTATGACGCCTCGAATTCCCTCAGAGTAGAGAAAATACAGAAGAAATTTCTTAGTTTATACCCCAGCGCATGGGTGCAGGGCTGCCTGAGATATGTAACCCTCGAGAAAAGAAGGTCGATTTACTTGGAAAGCACTTCTTCAAGCTGTTGGTTGGCGCAGTACATAACGCCCTTGTACTGTGCAGAGTTGTCATATGGGCGCCACATCACTACCATCTAACCCGTTCGTGTGCTTTTTTCTTCCATAAAGGCGGGACAGAACTCACTCAAGAAACTCTCCGGTAGCCAGAGCTATTACTTTGCTCCAACCATTTGGCCGAATATGTGGATATATTCGATGTCAAATATAGCCGTTTGTTGATATCCTATATGAAATTTATAGCACCTCTTTCTTCAATTTGTTGTAATATATGTTGTTGTTGTGTTATTTATTTTTCTCATGTATTATTATGTGTTATGCGTGATTGGCGAACTGGGTCATTCTGTAATGCCAATCACGCATTGTCTTTAAATAAATAAATAAAATATATATTATTGGGACCGAAATGTAATCAAAATTTTTCTTAGCATTATTTTTTTATTATATTATATTATATCATCATCATCATCATTTGCCAGTCACAAGGCTCTCACTCGCTGAGGGCATGGACCTTACCAAACTCTCGCATGGTAGTTGAGGCCAAAGGAACCTGAGTCTCACACGTGACGTGAGGGCTCCCCTTTCCGTGTCCATACCACGGGGAACCGAGCCGTCTTGGTATGCAGTTTTTTGTAAAGAGTTTCCCTCGCTTGGCCATTGCTGGCATTAGACGTACATCTTCTACCATGTTGGTATCGAATTATATATATTTTATTATATTTTTTTATAATTATTAAGTCAATTTATTTCAATACTCGGTCCACTAAAAATGCATTTTTTTCTAATTATATTAGGTGTAGTAAAAAGTCTTGTCGTATTTACAAAGGGTAGTTTTAGAAACAGTTTGTTTTTAGTTCTTTGACGAGTCAAGACGTGTTATTTTACTGTGTACTTGTCAAGACACGTCTCTGCCAGTGTGCAATACAAAAAAAAAATGACTCGACCCAGTCGCAATGGTCGAATATGTTCCTTCAGAAAACCATTT
Organism: Philopotamus ludificatus; assembly: GCA_022495035.1. Lineage (NCBI taxonomy): Eukaryota > Metazoa > Arthropoda > Insecta > Trichoptera > Philopotamidae > Philopotamus > Philopotamus ludificatus. The sequence goes on along the minus strand of JAGXCT010032467.1, from coordinate 41,071 downwards.
GCAAAACTGCATACTCTTTCAGTTCCACTCCAAGAAATCGCTACAAGAAATATTTGCGACATTTATGGAGACGTATTAGATGTCAGAAAATGTCAACGCTAATACAGAAAATTCAAATCCGAAAATTTTGACTTAAAAGTTGAACCTCGAAGTGGACGACCCTGTACAGTAAATAAAGCCGTCATAAAATCTCAAATTTAAAAAACCCAACTATAACTATCAAAAACTGTCAAATATAACCGGCACAAAGTGGTCCATCACTCAGAAGTGTCTTAAAAAATAGGAAAGATTCGAAAAGAAGGAATTTTAGGAGAAAATCTTCCCCCTCCACGATAACGCGCGTCCCCATGTCGCAGATTTGTCCTTGAAAAAATGTATGACTTGGGTTTTTGACGGCTTTACTGCATCCTGCTTACTAGCCAGACTTAACCCCTTACCATTTGTTTCGTTCGATGAAACACTTTTTTAAATATAAATCACTCCAAACAAAAAGCGAAGTGAAATCGGTCATTTCTTATTTTTTTAATTCCAAGTCAGCATAATTTTTCAAGAAAGGTATTTTAAATTTAGAAAATAGATAGCAGAAGGCTATATAATGTATTGGTATTTATTTTTTGTAAAAATAAATCAATAAATGTATAAAAAAAATGAATTGGAATTTCATTGAAAAAATTCGACAAGACTTTTTACTACACCTAATATTAAAGCAAAATCTTGAGATGTATGGTTTCTTTGTAAAAAAATAATTTTACCCTTGATGAGACTCTCTGTGTGTTGTTTTTGTTCAATTAATGAATGAAACTGAGCAACAGAAGTTATCAAAAAGGCAAATGATAATGTTTTAAAACTTAATGAGTGTCATAGGTGGCTTAAAAACAATAAAAATAGGAATAGAACCGATTAAACACATGGTTCAAATAGAACGATCTTAAAATTCAGATGATGATATCCTGAAATCAATGGTGAAGTAAAATCAACGTCAAACCACCGAAGAGTTATTGACCGAGATTGGCTGTTCATGCTCTACAATCCAGAATAATAAGGCTAGTCCCTAAACGAGGGATTTAGTTCTTGCTTGAATTATCAGCGACAGAGCTTGATTAGTGCCGTATCATCTGTGCATCCCTGTTTTTACCATTTACTGGAGATGAAAGTAGGTGCTATAGAATAATCGTATAAGAATAATAATGTATGACAAAACAATGTGTATTTTCGGGACAAATACCATTTCCAACCTACCTTGATCAGCTCTAACAATAAAGAAGGTCTTTCTTTGAGTATGGTGGTATTTTTCTGGAGTGATACTCTACGAGTTGCTTAAACCTGGAGTAATTGTTACAATCTTTGTTTATTGTGAACAAATTAAATGATATAAATTATCTGTTTTTGTCAGTAAAAAGCAGAGAAACTTAGATTATAACAACCTGAGGCCTAATGCTGCAAAATTGATTCAAGAAAACATAAGTGAGCCTTAGTCAAGTTTTACCAAACCTCCCATACTCATCAGATTTTCACCAGAAAACATTCCACCAAAAAATTCTTCAATAAAAACCACAATATTTTTAAAAAAAATATTAAAAAAATATCTACACGTTGACAAAAGGTCATAAATAACAACGGACATTATTTTGTAAATTATAATTTGATATGTACTAGTAAATAAATATTTTCCGCAAAAAAAGAGAATTTTGATTAATTTGAGGTACTGTTCATATTTCATCTAGAATTTTTTAACAATGATTTAAGTCAAAAATATACATAAATTCTCATATTTTATTAACATATGATCTCAATTGGTCTTGACCGAATTTAGTCATATCCTCTTCTCGTAATTATTATTTTAGCATTTCATCTTCAATAAATTTATTATTATTTCATAAAAAATACTCTATTTCAAATTATGCACTTTACAATATTTACAGAATAAATAAAAAAAATACTCTAAAATATTATTAATCGTAATGTGTAAAATATATTTAAAATAAATATGAAATTACTTTATATATATTTATAAAGCTAAAAATTAAAATATTTATGAGCATTGCTGTACTTCCATATAATTCATTATTATTTTTTAAATAAAATCTTAACCATCACCATATTTATAAAAATCAATAGCTCTTTAAGAATCAAATAAATCTATTTCTAGCTCTAGAAAAAAAACTTGTTGACTTTGTTGACTTCTTTGAATGTGACTTGAAGTGGAAATTAAGATTATTTTTTTTCAATATGCAATCAAAATAAATATTATAAAGCTTTTTATTTTACCAGTAATTTTAAACACCGTAATTATAGTAAAGGTCAGGTTTTGCACTTTTTTTTCTTACAAAAAATTGTTACTTCATTGGCCAAAATGTTAATTATAAAAATTCGCGATATTTGTTTGGTTCCCTAATTAATTCAAATGAATTAATTAATTATAAAATTAATAGATTAGATTTAGACAGATTTTGTGGTTGTATCTTTTCAAAAATTCGTTGCGACCTTCGTTCAGCCGTTGCGTGTTCGCAGGTCCCAGGTCTGAAATGATAATTTATCTACAGGTTAACGCCCATCTTCAGCACCTAACGAACGTTAAGGCTTTCAGCGAGAGGCATTCTCTTAATGGATGTTACACACTTTCGGCCTGCCTTAACTATCACTTTCGCGAAATTATTTAGCCTCCTACAGGTACCGAGAGCAAGGTGTAAAACTTTACAACAAAATTCCAGCCATGTAATCTAAAAATATAACCCGTAGACAAAATATATATTTTTATAAACTATCGGTGTATATACCTTTGTGGTTTGGCACGAAAATGTGGGTCAAATCAATTTCACGTTTTCTAAATGGGATAACGCTTACAGCGAAATGTTTTCCAAATGCATTTTATCTCCAGCGTGTTTGATGCAAACGTTCCACGTTACACAGGTGACATTTCAAAGGGGAAATGGAGAAAAATGCATTTTAAGTGTAAAAGTAAACGCTGGAAAAGGACTCATTTCTTTGTCGCCATCAGTTCACTCTGAAAGAGATAACTCTTTTACCTACATCTATAAAATACTTTAAAAATAATTAATGTTAAATCCATTACTATCAGAATTGACATATTATATTAAATACTAAATAAAAAATATATATTTGTAATGAAAGCTTACGAAAAGCTTTTTACTACTTTCTAGACATTCACGCAAATGTACGGGATTCTAAACACGAAATAAAATTTAGTACGCTAACGCATAAATGCGGGAACATTCCATTTTCACCACATTATTATTATTTATTTCTTCAAGAATAATTTAAGTGTTAATAAATTTTAATTTAAAACAATAAAAGTGATATTTTTTTTGGTTAATTCTCAAACTCTTTTACAGCATATTAATAATTTATTCTTTTTTTCGTAAAAAAAAGTTCTTAAACTGAAAATTGCTTGAGGTTTAAAGCCACTGGTCGATGGATCAACGAACGAGCTTTCCTTGATCCTGATTAATCATTAAATTTGGATATAAATAATAGTTTTCAATTATGTTGGACTCGTATTGTAGAGTCAGCTCTTCCTACGCGTGTGCGGTGATCCCTTCTACAGTGCCAATTTCTACAAAAAGCTACATTTTTTAAATCAAATTACATATTTGATAAATATATAATACATTGCAGCGTGAAATATATAAAAAACAACAAAATATTACACGAACACGTGAAAAACTCAAAATACAGCAAGGTCATTTAAAATACGTGGATGAAAAATGTTAAATTTATACATTTCGTTCGATTTGCAGAATAAAAAAACTTTATTCTAAATTTTGTACGCTCATAGTCTTCTATAGAGCGCGTTTTCTTAAGGCGTGGTCCAATTCAATCGTTTTTTACTTTGATAAGCCACAAACGTGCCCTGTATTTAATAGTTTTAGAATTAATAATTCATTTATAAGATTAGAGAAAAAACTTTTTGTAAACAATAAGGTTAAAAATTACACATCTAACATTTTAGAATAATAATTTTATTATTTTAATTATCTAGTCGTGCAGATTGGGGACCCCAAGTTTATGATTTTTCTCGAATAACTCTCTTAATACAAATCCTTCATGTCACAAACTTTTTGTATTTGTCTAAAAAAGTCTAAAGGTCTAAAAATCTAATATTATAAATAATCGTTGATTTTTATTTTCCGCAATTGCAAAAAAATAAATAAAAAACAAAAATATTATGCTCTTCTGTTGCCACGGGCGCGATGTTTTTTCTCGCTCGCATCCTGTACGTTGTGCAGTGTACGAGTGATACATTCGATAGACCCCCCTCAGACAACTCAGTTGGTTGTTTTCGAGCCATCGTGACGGATTGTTAATATAGAATAGAACAGTGCTTCCCAAAGTATAGGCCGCGGCCCCCTGGGGTTCGCAGGATTTCTCGCGGGGGCCGCCAAAATATTCAGTACAAAGTACAAATATTCATTTATGAATATTTTTCCACAAAGCATGTTTAAGGAATGTATATATTTAAGTTAATATGGATAGTGATAATAATAATAACAATAATCTATAATAATATTTTTTTAAGAAAGGTTAATAATAATAAAAAAAGTAATTCCAGAAATCGCACTGTGGGCGGAGCTAGGGCGCGCCGAGCTGAAATTTTGAGAGATTCGTGATATTTTTTCGACATCGGCGTATTTCTGTTCAGCGAATTTTCAAATTTCGAAAATTTTTTGTCATTTATAAAAATAAATACTAACAAAAAAAAAGAATAAAGAAAATAGGTAAAAAAATAGGACAAATAAGAATAAATAATAATAAAATGAGAATAAATAAGAAAAAAAAAGGAATAAATAAGAAAAAATAAAAACAAATAAGAAAAAATAAGAACAAAAAAGAAAAAATATGGAAAAATAAGAATAAATAATAATAAAATTAGAAAAAATAAGTACAAAAAAGAAAATTAATAAAAAAAAATAGGAAGAAAAGAAAAAATATGAATAAATATTATTAAAATAAGAATAAATAAGAAACAAGATTATTTAGCATTTTGTGCAAAGAGATGAGTTCAGTTCAGGGAGTTTTACTGTATCATAGTGAAGTACGATGGCCATCTCGCGGAAAGGTTTTAAAACGATTTTGTGCTGAATATAAATATGTGTATTATATTTGTAATAATTATTGCCAAATTAATCTTTAACTATAAAAAAAATTGGGCAGGGGGCGGGAATTAATTCTTTCAGATTTAGGAGGCAATGACATGAAAATAATTGGGAAACACTGGAATAGAATATAGTAAATCAATAATGTTTATGAATTATTTCTAGCATTATCTATGCAAGTTATTTTTATTATTCAATGGCAAAATTTAAATATATTTTAAGTAAAATGCGTTTAACAATAATAAATTATATGTAAATTTATTGGGTACATGTAGAAGTCTGTCCAGGGCGCAATTGTCGTCGTTTACGTTTATCTGGGCGGATATGTCGATACCTATTTATACTGTGCGGAATTGTCGTCTCATCTAGAAATTGATCTTATTAATTAACCAAAGCCTGAAAACTTTGAATATGTCTAACTATGTTAGAATCATTTTATTATTATGCTGTAAATCAATGGATTTTTATCCCTGCGGCGCCCAAGACGTTCATTGGCACACGAATCATGTCTAGCAAGTCTACAGCTTTTGCGGTTGATATTTTTGGCAAATTCGATCTTTGTTCAATTTATTATTACTAAAATATAAGGAATCCAATTTACTTTTTTAATTTAGATACAGGAACATATCTTAAATCATACGTTTGTGAAGTTTCATGTAGAAAAATATTATATTATTGCTTTAAAACGGTTCAAGGATTATTCGAAAAATAATTAATAACATATTTAAATAGCAGGTAAAAATATGACTGTATAATGAATAATTGAATAATGTGACAATAAGAAAGATCGAAAACATTTTCCATGTAAAGTCTAATTCCAGATGTAAGATTTTAAAATTGGTTTCTCTGCGGCGTGATCACCGTCAGATGGTATCACGGATTTCCAGCACACAAAAGCGACCTATATTAAAAAATATATGTATTTTTTTTAATAATATGATAATTATCTCGCTGGGAAGATTAACAATAAAATGATAATACGAAAATATGAGTCATAAAAAAATATTTCCATACAAAAAATATTAGATTCATCATGTTTTATAACACACGCACATCCCCGGGGAGATCCTCATACCCGCGACAAAAATTAAAACACATTTTTTCACGCGGACACAGATCGCAGATTCTCAAACTTTGGCTCCGATGGGAGATAAGGTATGTACGTTTGCTTTTAGAACGTTAAATGATTAAATTTTAAGCACAATTCAGATAATGCACATCCCCGAGGGGATGGCCGCCATGGACGGCGTCATCCATCAGCAAATACAAAACTTTTCGGCTGCGTGCCTCCGCTCAATAAAACTTTATTTACAGTGGGCAGTAAAACACTCCGCTGCCCTAATAGGGTTTGTGCATTACTTCAAATTAATACATTAGGTCTGGCGGATATATGTAAGCAGGTCCGGTGGGGGGAAGACCCCAGCGTTCGACACCAATGCCATATAAATAAATTTGCTTATTTTTTTGTTTTATATTTTAATTTATTTGAGCGTAAAAGCGCCCCGCCTTGTTTTATTAGTGCATTCGTAAAGACAACGGCAACAATGGCGAAGAGAGCTTAAAATCATAAAAAGTTTTCCCGACCACCAATTTGGGAAGTGGCAAAAGTTAGCAGCAAACTTTGGCCCGGCTGCGGCGGTAAGACAGGAAACGTTAGTTTTGTACTAAATTACAGTATTATTTATAGTTTACCACGATAGCATCCCATTTATTCAACAGTGGAATAATAACTAAGAATATTATTATCAAAACACAATGCAATTCCTGTTTGCAGAATTGTTCGAAAATTAAACGATGCATATAGCTTCATATTTAACAATAATGCATACGAATAATTTGTTACTTAACATAACAAGTAACACGTTTCAAGGAAACTGACTAATTACATCTGATAACGTAGTGTAATGTACGATATATAATTTTATTTAACCCCTGTGTAAAAAAAAGATCAGCATCAGTGACGAATCGATTGATGCCCCTTCAGCTTTCTTGGATACCAAAGAGAGAAAAATTATTATTTAGTGGCCAGTTCAATCGTTAAAAAAATACTACAGAAGAAACTCAATCGTATATTCAGATTAAATAATTAAGTATTACTGACCAATTACTGACCACACAAACAAAAATCGATAATGGAGCTTTAGAAACTCATTGGTGACAAGTATTCTTTTTATAAAATTATTCACTTACGTATTAAATACAATAAACTCATTATTTACACATTCAGCACACCCAAAATCAAGACCACCGTACGCCACTGAATTTATTACAGTATTTCCTAGGTTAGCGGGTTACACGTGCATGAATTTATTTAAAAAAATATATTATTGCCATATCTATAGAGCATATCACAATCATGTATTCTGAAGCCGAATCTAAAACTCAATAAATGGAAGTATTCGTAAACTAAATAAATCTAGTCTCTAACGGATTTCTCACCACAGAGCCAGTATACCCTGGGAAAGGAAAAACCTAATCTGTTGACCAATAATTGGTGTAGTCTCGTTACTTTCGATCCTCTTCCTCCTTTCTAGGGGACCCCTCTCTGAGGAGGTCTTTCCCATGATGAAAGGATTGATATTGCGCGACAGGGATAATAATCACTTGCGACCGGCTACTTGAGACTCGTTTTGGGCAGATGTGCATAAGTATGCCTGTGTATATCTATATAGGTGTGTGTGTGTGTCTGGTCGCTCGCTACTTGTCACTCGTGACTCGTTATATCCTACAAACTTGCTCCTTCCTTTCCCAGTTCCAGTATAAATCCCAGGCCGTAGCGGCAACGAGGAAACTCGTTCGGATGGAAGCAATGCCGCACCAGGTGGCTGTTTTAGACTATCGCGAAGGCGTGCAATGTTGGCCTGCCGGCCCAAGAGGGGCCTGCCCTTCCGTAAGGCTAGTGGATCAACCTGCACCAGGATTACGTAGCCAACTAATGTTGTTCTTGGCGTGCTCCGAAGGGACGAAGGCGACTTCAACAACGACGAGCACGCGAAGAATGGCAAAGTAAAAGCCATACGAAATCATCATCATCATCAACAGATAATGCTTTAGAGAAGAGAACAAACGAGTACCGAGACCAACCCCTTCCTACTTGCCTGGGGCACGATCAGGGGTAAAATCCGATACCAACATGATAGAAGATGTACGTCAATGCCAGCAATGGCCAAGAGAGGGAAACTCTTTACAAAAAACCGCATACCAAGACGGCTTGGGTCCCCGTGGTATGGACACGAAAGGGGAGCCCTCACGTCACGTGTGAAACTCAGGTTCCTTTGGCCTCAACTAACATGCGAGAGTTTGGTAAGGTCGATGCCCTCAGCGAGTGAGAGCCTTGTGACTGGCAAATGATGATGATGATGATGATATAAAAAATAAATCATTCATAAACAAAAAAATAAGAAATATTCCTATTTATTAGTACATTCCAGAAGGAGCATAGATGGATAGAAAGATTGGTTCAAAACTAAATGGGTTCCAAAGTGAGAAGTTTTTTTAAAAAAAAGGGTCGCCACAGAAATTTGTAATGTTATAAGATGATGCTGCTACTCGTAAAAATGTAACATATTAAAAACAGCGGAAGGCCTTAAACTTTTATTTTTTATTCCACTTGATATTCCTTTTTTTAATTTGATCATAGATTAAGGGGTTGTTTCTTAAACGAGACAACATTTCCGTAATGGCCTCTGTAAAGGATGTGGAAAGGATTCGTGACTCGGACCATGGCGAGCCTTTACTCTCGCCGGTGGACGAAATGCAAACACAGTACGTTTAGTTGAACACATCGACACATTTATTAATTAAAAAGAATCGTTACGGGCAGCAATGTTATTTGCAGGAATATGAAGCACGTGATCAGGCGACGTCACGGGTGCGCTCTCTGTCGCGACCTCTGCTTAATGACTGGCAATCCTGGCGTCCGAGTCCAGAGTGTCGTAGAAACACCCTTCCTTCCTGAGGTCCTCGACGAGGGGCCGGCTGGGGAGCACAGGTAGCTCGACAGAAACGTACCAGTCTGCAGTCCAAGTCGTGGGAAAACTGAGCGGAATCCTGGCTGAGAATCTGGTTGGCTGCGCTGATTATATGGTGTCGGAATAATGGCCATACGAAGGACAGGAGGAGAGTCCTCAGAATCGTCGCATGGCGATAGCGCAGGAGCGTGTCAATACTGCAACTTTTGGGCGAAGGTCTGCGCAGGGGAAGCATGGTAGATTTCCGGAGACGCCCCGCGTATTGTTGCCAACATGACGTTGGCCCAAACACGTGGAATAACCACCACACCTCTATAAGAAGTTCTAAAACCCAAAAAATGACGATACTAGATGCGATAAATGGAGTAACTTAGTCATAATACAAAATAAAGTCGGTAATACTGGTAAAGTAAAGTAAAGTAAAATAATGTCGGTAATCGTGTTAGTCATAACACGGCATTGACTCTTTATTAGACAATAAAACAATTGTAAATGAATAGTTGAACATATTTAATTAATTTATTAATCTATTTAATTTATCCGTCAGGGCGGCTCGAAAACAATCGTGAGGGGGCTCTCAGGGACTCCAAGCATTTCAAGTCATGATATTGATAAAATCATCATTCTTTTAATTCGATTATTCTGAGAATAAAAATAGTTATATTTTGGATTTTTTAACTAATCAATATGACGTGTAAATAACACCGCTCTCAGCGATGTCTCGCCTGAGACTGAGCTCTCGCAGCACATGTCACTCGGACGTTTCACTAGCAATCGGCGAGCGAGTAAAGACACCCCGAGTGTGGCAACATAAATATAATATTTATTGTGTTTTTCGCAATTCCAGACAATAAAGGACAATGATTATTTATAATATTTGTACACTAGACTTTTATAGAAAAAATACAAAAACTTTATGAAATGTAGGATTTATATTAAAAGAGTTATCCGACTAAAATCAAAAACTTGGGGCACCCAATACCCCATCGGCACGGCTAGGTTATATCATATGATGATGCGGCAAATCAATTCGCAGCGGGTGTATGCTTACGGTAGTAGAACAAGTTAAATAAGAGTTAATAAACAAAAGTCTAATTGCGAAGATATTTCTTCCTGTTTCTAAATATTAATTAAAATAACTTAAAAGAGTGATATTTTGCCTATATTCAGCAGATAAATATATAGAATATTAACTTATATAGTACTCTAATTAATAATGCATAATATAGAGATTAATATAATAATATTATTATCAATTTAGAGCTTAACATACATCCATATAAATTGAATAGCATTGGTTCAGAGCCCAAAGATGTGATTAGTCTGCTATCGCTAATTGCATCAAACTGCAATCAAGATTAGTTCTCAATCATGTCTGTGTGATACAAGGAAATCTTAGTTCATTGAAGACTGATTCTATACGACGAAATCGTTCTAATTCCATAATATATAAATAATAATTAAATTTATTAGATATCAAGATATTTTTTTTTAAATATAAGATAAATTAATTTCAGCTATAAATATTTTAAACAAAATTTCTTAGCATATGACAATTTCGTTTATTCTTGTAGTCGTGTAGCAGCACATGGCTCACCCAAAGCAATATCAAAGTCAAACCCAGTGGGTCGAGATGTGCTACAGCGACACCAGCTGCCTGCGCCATATCTCCGTGTACTATACAATCTTCCGGCTCTCTTCCGCCTTCTACCTTCTCAACAAATTATTCTTCTATTTTTCGCAGCACCTCGCGGAGATGTGCGCCCAGTCAAGCGAGATTACTACATGAAGATTTAGTTTGGCCGACGCACCTCTCCTTCAGCGAAGAGGAGCATATTCCCTCCGCGAATCTCACGTATGCTTCGGTGAGAACCTGCTCAAGTCGAAGCTAAAAAAAAATTAGCTCGTTTAACATACGAGTGACATTTAATGTTAGCATTGTGAATTGAAGCAATAATTTTTATCTGTACAAGATTTTTTTTAACTCTCATATAATTCCTTGTCCAGTATTTTGCGCTAATATCAACAAGTATCCGGGGGCAAAAAAATTAGGGCCCCTTTCCGCAAATAGAAAAAACGGCCCTTTCACGTTACAATTCCAAATTGAAACAAATTAGTTTGAAAAAGTTAAAATCCACGGCGATACGTTTCTTCTGCCCCCGAGGACACGGGCCGGATGGTACGGGCCAGTCAAACGCACAAAAAGGGTTAGGACGGGTCGCGGACGAGGGTCGCAAGGGTTAATAAATGTGTCCACTGCCACCCCATCCCGAGTTCCACCTCCCTGCGAGCCCCCAGTCACAAACACGTGCTCGTTACCAGGCCAACACTTTTGGCATGTGTCACACGTGGACACGTGTCAGATCGTAGTTCAATTTACGATGCCGCATTTGAATATATGAAGTCGTACCGCTTATCGCCGCGGTTATTATGGTCGCCCCACGTGTGTGACGCCGGCGGGATGACTCGCGTCAATTGATTAACTGATGGCAACTTTATTAGGTATTAAATCATTTATGTATTTCCGTTTCAGAACTTTCTAAATATGAGTGAAAGCGTGGTGTCATCGTTAATAAAAATGCATTGAATATTCATTGAAATATTATAATTAATCAATATATTTTTATGCATTCTTAGAATTTTTAAAATAATACTGTAAATCAATTCAGAGATATAGTAAATTAATGTAAAAAAATCTACTTTAACCATATTTATTACCCACAAATAGTTTTTTTTTAATTATGTATATGTTAAGCTTTTAATAAATCAGATTTGGGAAATATTAAAATGTAATCTACCATCTATACGTAGAAATTTCTTGGGGTGTTGATTTTCATACCATGTGTCAAAGCATTTTTTAATGATATGATCATAAAAAAATTATAACCCTAAATGTGTATAAAACTAACCGATTACTTTCTTTTAAGTTGAAATACAGGGGTTTCTTAATTTTTTTTTAAATATATAGAATCTTAATATGATGACTCGTTATAAGCAGATAACGCCTAGAGAAGAGGAAAACAAATACCGAGTTAAACCCCCTCCTACTTGCCTGGACACAGTCGGGAGGGTAAAATCCGAGACCGACAGAGTTGAAGATATACGTCTAAGCCAGCAATGGCCAAGAGAGGGAAACTCTTTACAAAAAATCGCATACCAAGACGGCTCGGGTCCCCGTGGTATGGACACGAAAGGGGAGTCCTCACGTCACGTGTGAGACTCAGGTTCTTTTGGCTTCTACTGTCATTCGAGAGTCTGGCAAGGTCCATACGCTCAGCGAGTGAGTGTCTTGTGGCTGGCAAATGATGATGATGATAATAATTTGGCAACAAAATAAACGGCGGATATTGCTGAAAAAAGGTTTGGCGCATGGTAAGATAGAGACGTAAAATGTTAGAAGGAGACGGTAACAATACAAACGAAATATAGTGCTAATTTAGTGCACCGCATTCACTATGTCTTCCTACGCATTTCTTCAATTAAATAGAATATTTTTACTCCAGTCCTCTGTGGTGCAGGTCCAGTAAACTTTTGCCCATTGGAGCTTTTAGGCGCGACTTCGTTTCCTCCACCTCCGATAACCTCTTTTCTTATATCCGCTGTAGTTTTTAACTCAGCTGATTAAGCGGAACCTTTTTAAAAGACGATTCACTGGAGCGATTATCTTCTGCTTTGGTCCTGGTCCTTTTTCGTTTTCTCGAGTGGGTTAATTTCTTTTCACTATATCTATCACTATATTACAATATACACAACTACTTCAAGTAAAGTAGTTGATTAAATCAGTAGTTCATATTAAAAAATCATAACCCTTCTTTTGATCACGAATTTTACCTGAAAACTAGGAAATGATAACTCCAAATAAATGTCAATCACAATGCTCCAGAACCACTGTGCCACGAGAGTATGCTGGGTGTGCCATGACACATTTCGTCAATAGGAGAAAAAAAACTAATAAATTCTCTACAATATTTAATATTTTTTTAATTGTGATTGACGTCTTAGGATCGTGACTCTCCTTGATCCAAATTTCCTTGATTTTAAGCTCTTCAGGATCCTCTGCATTCCTCAAATCACATAGCAGCTACTGTGGTGGATCCCGTGGAGGTCTTCACTTAGTCACTCCAGAGGATGGACGCTCTACCCTTTCCTCTGCATCCTTGTACGTTACCAAGCGCTATAGGCTTCTAGATGCATTTTTTTTTCTAGCAAGATGTCCCATGTAGCGAAGAATTCTTTTGAGATATATAATTGAGAGTTTATCATCTTGTTCTTTTCCCATTTCTTCCAGGACAAACACATTTGTTCGTTTAGCGGTTCATGATATAGTCAATAGTCCTCGCTACAGGTTTTTAACGTCAAATACTTCCTTTTCCAAATCAAATACAACCTATTCAATAGACATTTCAATAGAAAATGGATCAATTTGATTTGCAAATGGGTGTATTTGATTTGCAAATGTGTATTTGATTTGCAAGAGGGTGTATTTGACGTAAAAAACCTATATCACCATATTTCACAGGCGTCGATTTTTTTCCTCATACTTAATTTAATGGTCCAGGTTTCTACGCCGTATGTAAAAATGGAGAATTTCAGACTCCGAACCAGACTTCTTTTTGAATACCCTTATGTTTTCCAAATTGACGATAGCTTTGACATTACTTTTTCGCCGTCTTATATCTGAATCACAATTTAAATTACTCGGAAATGGAGATTCAAGATATAGAAATTCTTCAACCCTCTTCAGATCCGGAAGATTACCGTATCTGAATAGTTGATTGCTTCTATCGACTATCATCAGCTTCATTTCTTCTTGGCTCGTGCTATCAAACTAGTATCGTCCGTATATATTTAATTGGAAATTTGTTTTCCGGCTATTTTAAATCCGTCTTCCCAGTTTTCAAAGGCTTTTTTTATTATAACCAGTGCCATGGCTTGTAGGTAACATACATAATATTACGATAATGTAAATTAACCGCTACTGAGCTAAGTTAGTACTCGGATAGGTTAATCCTCCGACGAAAACTTTGAATTCTGTGAATTCTTAATGACACTGGCCAGGGGATATGTAAATGGAAGAGGTCCATTACCTCCATAATGTTTACAAATTCTTAATATTATATTTATGCAGGAAGTGGGCGTATCCATCATCCGTTAAATAAATAATGATAAACAAATAATATAAATTTTAAACTAATTGAAATAATATTAAAATTAACCAGTGTCATGGCTAGTAGGTAACATACATTATGATATCCATTCATCGTAGTTAAATAAGTATTTAACCCTTTCAATGCAGCGGGTCTAAACACGATTCTGCATCTGAGTGCGGCGCCCGTTTTGGACCAAATTAATTTTTTGGCGAGGTAAATTTGTATTCACGGTTACCGCCATATTAGACCATTTGCCTATAAAGAGATTTATGCAAACTATGTTGGCAGTTAGGATATGTTTCTTCCATCTCAGCCTAAAAATAAACTCGATTTGGCTGGCTGTAATAAAATACATAAATCGAACGAAATCAATTGCTCAAGAGCAGGATTCTAGGTAGAGAAAAAAATAGAATGCAAGGAATCAAATCAAAATGCGAATGCAATTTTCTTATACCATTACATCAATGCACGTGTATAGCCAGGACATAATGTGCAAAGTGGAGACATAACAGCCCCTAGGCCGAGATACGTCACCGATGCACTACTGGAGATTTGAATCGATTACTGTTCATATTTCATATTACACTTAGGTTCCTATAGAGTTTCTTGTGATATTTGTATATTTATTGATAGCTGTGTTTGTGGCTGGATTTTTTCAAAACAAACACCATCCTTAACTCAGTCTGGATTTACGGCGACAAGTTAAAGATTTTAAAGAATCGCGCATGTACGACATGCATTACCTGGACACGGTTATGCTGGCATGCCCGCGTCCTTGCGCCCCGCACTAAGAAGGGTTAAGCATGTCTAAGTTAAACTGCCCCGTATTAGTTAGCCTTTTCAAAGTTGTTTATTTCTAGATGGATTTTGCAATTTTTTTTGGTAACGTTAGTCAAAATGCTAATTTAAGGCAGATGTGGAAAAATGTATACTAAAATATATATTCAAAATAAATTTAATAGGTAAATAAATATATGAGGAGCAATTTATATTGTTTATAGATTAAATAAAAGTGCAAAGAACATAAAATCATCAATGAAATTAAAAATAAAGATTTTTATGATAAAACAAACTTTTTTATCTCTAGATTCAAACCACCGCGTGCATAAATACCATAAAACTGACATATGATGGTTGTGTGCAGTCGAAATAAAAAAGAGATTCTATTGCATCGTGTTGGTGACGGGTCCACTTCATCATATTTTTAAAAATTAAATACGTGCTTACCATGTGGTTTTTGAAGCGAATTAAATCTCTGGGAAGCCCGCTTCCCACGGCTCGCGAAAGGGTTAAATATGTCATGTTTTTTTCTCTAAAAATTGTTAAGACGATCCTCGCATACGACTACCGCACACATTCAATCTCGAGTAGACCATATTTCATCGAGTACCGAGCACTCAATACCGGCCTCGCCACGCTAGATAGTCATATTGAATTATTAGCACACGCCCTGTGCTTGTGCGCGATACAGATTTTAATTATGTTACAAATTGACTCCAATCCGGGCTTAATTTGCTTAAGACGTTACCCTGTGCAAATTTCTGCTTTCCGTCAAGACCGCAAAGTTACAGTGAGACTCGCCAGCAACTTCTTGAACAACCACAATCTGGGAGATCGGATGACTCCAAGATAAATAGCCGGTCTGATCCGTGTGGTCACCACTGTCGACGCAATGTGTGCCGCCTCCGGACTAAGTTTCGCCCGGCCCAACTTTATCGCGAGATGGATGAGTGCCGAAGAAATTAGCAGAGTCTGAGACTTCGGATATTATGTAGTCGTTATTGACTTGCTTTGGCCGAAAGCAGTTCGCGGATGATAAATGCAAATGTGGGCCGTAGTGCGCCATATCTCGGGTCGGTATATTCGTTACTGCGATAATTATATGGTGCGGTTGGTGGATGTCGACAATTATCACCGGGTTCTCTTGTGCGGAATCCATTAGGGCCATGGGCCTCGATAAGTCCCAACTTTGGCGCAGATCCGCCGAACGACAATAGGTCGGGTCCCCGAGGCCCGTGCCGTTAGCGCCCTGACAATTGACACCCTGGATCTTGACTCGTAATGGCAGTTGCGGAACACTGCTCGAATAATGGCACTTGAGATCGCTCTTGTAATTACACGCGATTCTGTAATAACGCACCGAATAGCTCAGCCAGAACTGTATCGCACCGCGACTAATCGAATAATTTCGGCAACAACTTTCGGTGCTAAAATATTCGAGACGTAGAATTAAACTGCCGTATATCTAATTCTATTTTTGGACTGTTTTTATCAAGGCTTTCAACCGGAACTAAATTGAAAACCGCAATAAATGATTCCGAAGAAAAACCAGTGCTGAACCTAAAAACATCGGTTTATTTTGGGTCGGTAAATGTTAAAAAAAAAATTAAAACAATTAAATATAATTAATTCGGAGTGAATATGAAAATCAAACAGTTTTTTTTTATTGATTAATTAATAATACTCCGGTTTTATTGAAACACAAATCACCGTCAAAATATCAGTGTTTATCTCCTCAATAGTTGACAAATCACTTCGTATTATTTTTATTTTTCAACTTTCCTAAAAAGAATCCGCAGGCGGGCGATTACTGGCGAATACAAAGGCTAAGCTATTATATAAGTGAACAATTTAAACATTAAATCTAAGCGAAACCTTTTCAAAATGCAAAAAAAGATTCGTTAATACTTTCGTGGGTTTTCGATCCCGATGGAATTAAATTCACATCTTTAAAATACAGTCAACCCTCCTATAACGCTCCCTGCTATTGAACGAAGCGTGCGAAAAATGTTTAATGTATTGATTTTGATTAATTTACAAAATTCAAATAAAAAACCTAACTAAAAATTTTGTATGAGTCTTCTACAGCGTCGACTCTATCACAGATTTATGGGGGGTTAACCTATTCGTCATGGTGCCTCGAAGATAACCACTTCGTCCGAAGCATATCAATGAGGATATTTATCAATTCTTCATCAATATTGACATTTAAAAAATATGGATTATTCTAGGAATAAAAATAGTTATTTATGATATGCTTCATAATTTAGTCGATATTTTGGATATTTTTACTAATCAATATGATGCGTAAAAGATACGCGCACTAGGCGATGTCTCGCCGAAGTCTGAACTCTCACAACACGTGTCACTCACACGTTTCACTCACACTCGGCACATCGTACCGGATGCGAGCGAGAAAAATCATCAGGCGCGTGGCAATAGTTAGCGAATAATGTTGTTTTTATTTATCTTTTCGCACTTGCAGACAATAGAGATATATGAATAATTATAATATATATATTATTTAGTCTTTTAGACAAATACGCAATGTTTGTGACATTTAGGATTTATATTAAAAGATTTATTAAAAAAAAATCAAAAACTAGATGTCCCCAATAGAATATGAATTACAATATGCTTGTAGGTAAATTATATAACCAATTTTGGTTTAAATAACACATAACAATTGTTGAATAAATACACAGTGATACTTCGTTTTTACATTTTTATAGGGATTGAAACAACGTTATTATAGGGAAAACGTATTTTAGAAACTACGTCTAAAACGTCGGGTTTTAAAAACTAAAATAAAAATTGAATCTTTTTGTATATTTTATATTACCTCATATTAAATACCAATGTTTAACTGTTTGTGGTCATATGTCGAGTCTGACTCGACCCAATTTTTTTTCTCGGTGGGTTATATACGGAGTTTTAACCGATTTTATAAATCCTCACAAAAAAATATTGATCAAAAATGTTATTTGACTATTATGACTAATTAATCTAATAAAGTAAACCAAATTAGCAAAAAGGTTATTTTTTGGCCTCTGTACTGAATTTATATTTTTTTAAAAGGACGGCAAAGGGTTAAAAGGATTTTGAGATATTAAAAAAATAGTATTAGCTAAATGATTTTCAATAGAGAGTGCAGGCACGATATCGCAACTATAAAAATTTGGAGGGTCAATAAAACTCTCCCCTGACAATTTAATTTTAAGTTCTAATCGTTGATAGTTATTATTAATATCGATGTCGTGTCAGGCTCGACATAGCGAAGGATGAAAATGCAAATACAGTGAGACCCGTTTTATATTTTTGAAGGGACTGATAAAAAAACATAATCAGGGGGAAAACGTAGATTCGGAGTTTAAAAATAAAACGGGATTGTAAAAATTTAACGCAAATAGCGGGAAAACGTGAATTTCGATCACGTAAAAACAAGGTTTTACTGTAGTTTAAAAGAAACTTAAGGTTGTGGAATATTTTTTTATATAATGCCATTGAATTTAAAGCAACTTAACGTTTTAATTAAAACCATAATGCTCTTATATTTTTTAGAATAGTCTTTAAAAGTCTAAAAATATTAAATGAATCCCATAGTGAAATGAGCCATATCATTTAAATATCAATTTTATTGCAGGTTAAAAATAAATCATTTTTAACATTATTCTTATATCCGTATTTACGTTTAAAAAAATATATACGCCTTGAATTAATACGTATTTACATAATCATAATTTTCTTAGATACCCTAATTATCATTATGTAATATTCAATAAATGTAGTAATACATATATGACTATAGACCGCATTTGGTTTGTGGGGAAGGACCATTGCTGGAGACTATAGACGCTTAGGGCCCTTGAGAATTTAATTGCAACTAATCGCATTCTGAATAGACATCATCTGAAATGGACTCCTCGTAGAAATTTACATACTACAGCTACAAATGTACATTAATAGTTAACACATTATTTTTTAACTAGAATTTTCTACATTTTAATAATATATTAAATATTTATCTAAGAGTTTTTGTGCGCAATTCTACTGTATTCATAAAAATAAGTGGTCTAGTTCATTTTTTTCTGGGACATATTCAATTCGTCCATTTACTTTTTAATACATCACTATGTACATCTTTATATGGTTCCCGAAGGACCAGTCGACGATAGCCAAAGTGGCACTTTGGCCCGCGTGTCACAAGTCGGCAGCCCCTGACCCAGACTTTACTCTCTAGGTCAAGGTCAAGTGGAAATTAATAATAAAAAAAAGCCTGCCAAAAAACACGCCATCAATGAATTGACATATACGAGATTAGTCAGCGTGCACAGTCAAAGGGCGAACGCGGCTTTGTCTCTCATCCCTTTGGCACGACCCTTTGGCATTGTTTCATTTATTATTTACCATTCATTTGCACCCCTAAAATTAACGGTCATTAATGTTAACAACCAGCGGGGTATGCCGGTGATGAATCGCCAGTGATTACGTCCGAAATTAAACTTCGAGACAAGAATTATAAAGCGATTTTTTTTCGGGCGTCGGCCGATCGACTTCCGGCGCTTCGATGCCACACCCCTAATTTTCGACGCCGCAAACTATGACCAATTATTGAAATCAAACATCAGTTTCTGTCAATAGACGCATAATTGGGTCGGAACTGTATTAACGAGCCGGTCGAACTTTGGAACTGCAAACAAATAGAGCAAAGTTGCGTCGCTTTTATAGGAGGGCGTCGGGGACTAGTTCTGGCGGGGAAGCGGGGGACGGGGCGGGGCGGAGGAGCGTCGTCTCCCTCGGGGGGCTTCATCAGGACCTCGGCGTAAATAATACTTTGTTTCTAGTTTGGACCTACGTGTATAAACTTTCGGCTCCCAATCGTTACATGCCCTTGGATTGCGGTTTCGATACTTTAAAGTTTACGGCAATTTTTCCCGTATTTTTATCATATTCAAGATTATAACAAATGATAATATAAATATTTGTTAGAGCGTATTTTAAATTCATCTAGACCATTTTTTTAATGTGTTATTTGATTTATTAGAAACAATTTTCATTTTGACCTTGACTCTCTTAAGTACAGAATTTGAGACGTCGCCTCTTATTCCCTCATTTGTGATTTTTTTTTTAAATTGGATTTACTGTTTTCTGCTAGCCACAAACTAGTACGAATTTATATAATTAAATTATTTTTTTGTTGTTGAAGAATAACAGATAACGTGGACCAAGTTTTTTTATTTAATTAAAAAAAATGTATTTTATTGGGTTGGATATCAGATCAAACCTTATAGATGCTTCTTATTCTTTTTTCAAAGAATATCTCTTTTAATAAATTTAAAAAAAATATATAATCAGAGTAACTCTTTGATTAGACTTACAGTAGAGTGGAAAGGATTGAGGGGAAAAACTAAAAGAATAATTTGATGAGATTTTTTAGGGAGTTGTATGTAAGTATTTATTTTTTTAAAGGCGATAGTTTTCTTAAATAATAGTAAAAATATTGATATAATATTCCATATGCATCACGGTGGCTCTAAAACAACCCCGACGTCCGAAGGGAGTCTCTCAGAGACCCCAAGCATTTCTAATGAATTTTTTTTAAGAAATGGATTACACTAAGATTAAGTAATTCATGACTTATTTCATACTTATTACGCATAAATGACAATTTTCTTGGCGTTGTCTCGCCGCAGACTGAGCTCTTGCAACACGTGTCACTCGTACGTTTTACTCGCACTCGGCGCATCGTACCGGATGCGGGCGAGAAAAAACATCAACAGAAGCGAATATTGTTGTTTTTTATTATTTTTTCGCGTGTGTTTTTTGAGAAAAATCCAAAACTTGGGGTACCCAATATACCCATCGGAACGGCTAGAATAGTCTGGCATTTAAGATAAACTAAGGTACATATATTATTTTCCTGATTATTATATTTGGATTTGTAATATTTTGTAATAATTTGTGATTAATTAAAGCTAATATTGCATTTGTGCAGGATCGCAATGGCTTTTAAATGGTTGAGTATTCCGAGGATGAATTAAAAGGGGGAAAAATAGAGGTGGGATTTTTTATACCTTTGTTTAATTGTTTATTATAATATATACTTATATAATAACATGCAGATTTTATAAGGGTTTAAATGTATTTTAAATAAATATGAAGCTAAATTTCAGAAATAAAAAACCAGTAGATTGCACTTATCATTTTTTTTAAGTTTGTCGAAAATTATCAACATAAACCTATTTAAAAAGTTTATCCCTTCGCCTAAAACAGTGGTTCTTAACCTTGTTGGAGGTACTGAACCCCACCAGTTTCATATGGGCCGTTCACCGAACCCTTATATCATACATCGTATCATTTTTCATAATATCAGACAATAAGTCGGGTGTGTGTTTTGTCCTCCGCCGAACCCAGGAGACTGACTCACCGAACCCCACCAGAACCGTCAGAACCCAGGTTAAAGACTAGCTTCGGCCTTCAATTAAATAATATGTACTGTTTTTAATGTAATCTTTCTATATAAAAAAAAATATTTTGACGGAAAATTCATTTATTTCCGCAAAGTCCTGCTCATTATTGAAAATTTTAATATTTATTTTATTTCTAAAATTAACGTCTTATTCTGCAAAATGAGCTCTGAATTATTTTTCAACTATGAAAACATGTATACGGTGCCTGAAAATTGATTGCTTCTATATAAAATAAATAATGGGGAGCCAGTGTGAGTTTCCTTTTGCCCCAGGACTCTATCCTTGCGGAGATAACAGCATTTTGCGCATCGCTTGACGTTAACTAATTACTAGTGCCATTCATACACAACGTTGTGTGAATCACAACAGATATGCAAGGATGTACGTGATTTTGCAAAATCCTCATGTTGTAAAGCGAGCAGTAATTTATGGAAAGTTCAGATAGAGCAAAAGAGTAGCACTGTCTAAAGTTTGACTAATGCAAAACGGAGGATTTAAAAACCAACAAGCACGTTACACGGCAACCGTGCACACACACATATTGATCCAGTCTCATCAGTCTGATATTAAAACGAATCGCGTTTAATATCAGACCGCATAAATCTGATGGGCCTCGTCCTATCAAAGCATAGTTTTTTTTTTCAGTCGAAAATTTTGATTTATGATCGAAAAATATTAAAATGAATAATGACTTCTAACTAAAAGCTCGGCGGTATATTAAAGATGTTTTTTTTACGATGAAAAAAAAATATTTTCTTATGGGAGCGTAATGAGAGCGAGCCGCAACAGGTGCCGGCTGAAGAAAACTAGCGACGGCAATAAATCAATCCAAAAATCAGAACGGGATTAATAGGCGGATCAAGTGTCTGCGCAAAAACACATTGTCTGCCGGTCCCTCAGACACGACAAATTAATATATTTAACCTGATCGGTGAGCCGACACGTGACATTGGATCTGAGCCCTGTTTTGTTGCGTCGAACAATGGCGTAGTGATCCATCAACCCGCATCAGAAGGCGCCGCTGACAGCGGCTGCTGGCTCGCTGATAAAGTGTTGTGTTTAATTTTGACGGTCACCGAATGACAAATGCGACACATTGTACGAATGATAAATTAATATATTGCGATTTAAACATATTTATTTGGGAAAAAAAGTCGAAAGTCATCGTAGATCACAATGCTGCAATGATTCAGAATGACGTGCGCATGCGTATAATCGCGGATGACCATTAAAGATGTTATAGAAAGTGCAAGTAACATCACTCGACCACAAAGCATTCATCTGGTGTCACTAGATTTGATTGTAACGTTACAAACAATATTTAACAAAAACTTGACAAATAATTTTCACTTGATTAGAAAATAAAATTACAAGCGTATTCTTATAGAAATTGTTTTTTTTTTATCTCAAGAAGTAGTACAACCTAAAGGTTAATATCAGACTGTAAAATGTATACAAAAAAAATAAATAAGCTAGTATAACAAGAGAAAAATATGTGAAAATTTGCAACAAGTAAAGCTCGCGACATAGAATTTGGCGAGTTTTCCGTACTTAAACAGGAATATTTATATTGTTAAATAGTAATTCATGTAAATTCAATTAGTAAAAATATAATTTATCTAAAAGCAGTATGTTAATATAAGATACCATATTTTTTTAATTAACATGCTGTACAAGAATTACTCCAACTCTCGCTTATTATTATTTTATAACTTCTCCTGAATTTTTTTCTATTATAAATTCATACTATTTTAAAATAATGCTCTAATTTAATATTAAATATAACAAACTATTTCTAGAAAAATATTTAAAAGTAAAAATAAATGCATAAATACACGTAGTCTATGGTAAATACCAACGAACTATGCTGAAATGCTGTACTGAAAACTGTGAAAATAAATTATAACTATTATTATTTTGTTTCTGTCAATTTAATTTAAATAAAAACCATTTTCTTAATAAACAATTAAATATATAAATTCAGAATAATTGAATTTCTAAATTGATAACTTATAACTACTTCGTTTAATAAATAAATTATATTTTAAAAAATATGTAGCTCGTTCATATACACTACGGAGCTACAGCACCCCCAAGCAAATTGATGAAAAACATATTTTTGTTAAAAATATAAATATAATCTATATGTATTAGCTGGTCGCTGACTTTGCGGGCAGTGTTACTTCGTATTGTGTAAAGAAAGAGTGCTGCCTGCTTGTCAGCGTTGCCAGCGTTGAGTATTGGATAGGTGCGGGTCGTTGCGGCGGAGGGGGGGGGGGTCTCATCGCTAAGCGCTGTATCGCGCAACGACTTACTGTAGCGCAGTTATATTGACTCACAGCTTCTTTGAGCCTTGTCACTTATTTTATTATTGTTAATATTATTAAGTATTTTTACCTTGGCTTATTTTTGATAATTTAAATAAAACATAATCGAAATATACTTTTTCTAATTTTTTTATATTCTGCAGCGACCCGAAATATTTTACCTTATGATCCTCAAGAATTTCTTCTAAGTCTCCTAATAAATGACTAGGTGACTTCACTTCATGTTTTGTCGATGATTTTAGTATATTAGTATATTATATTGTTTTTACCTTAAATAAGTTGGCACATTGTTTTTCTTAAATAACAACCTTTGAATCCAGTTAGTTGGGTCATTTATGTTCTACGATTACTTCTCCAAAAAACTGGTAATTGTTTTTAAAATAAACTTTTATGGTACGAGTATAAATCGACATAGGTTTCAATTTTAAATCTGCCAAAAAAAGAGTGTCCTTTGCTTCTTTAAATCGAGGAGCAGTTTTTTTCTCCATGAAAATTAACGTTGTGTTAGAATTCGTTTCGAATAGAGTCCCTTCTGGACTACATAAAATCAATCAAAGCAAACTACTTTTCCTCGATGTTGAGTTTTTAACGGTTCACAAATACTGATTTATATATTTATATAAATGTGATGTTCTCTATTGCGTAATAAATTATCCATTTTTATTATCAAAAAAAAAACTTCTGATTAAAGAAACTCTTCGTATTATAACGAAAAAAATATATATTCATTAAAAACTATATAACAGCAATTGAATTTAATATACCCAAAAGTGTTGCGGTGTCTGAAATGAATCCCAGGTGTATAGTTTAATATACATATGTATGTACTTAAAATATTAGGTTTATCTAATTTTAAAAGCCACTCACTAAT
Organism: Philopotamus ludificatus; assembly: GCA_022495035.1. Lineage (NCBI taxonomy): Eukaryota > Metazoa > Arthropoda > Insecta > Trichoptera > Philopotamidae > Philopotamus > Philopotamus ludificatus. Next base: position 16,388 of record JAGXCT010032467.1, on the reverse strand, counting down.
TTAATTAATCATAGGTTCTTCTTATATAAACGTTATTTGACTGAAAAAAAATACTATATCTAACACTCTTTTGCAAGGATATGCCGTGCATATATTAAATTAAACTTTATTGAACAAATATTATTATTTATTAATGTTAATTACATTCTTACGTATATTTTTATGGGTTTTGATTAAATTTCACAATGAAAATTTGATCATAAATTAGAAAAAAATTCAAAAGCTTATAGATTACTATTAAAAAATAACTCACAATTACGAAATTAAAGCCATGAATATCTTTCTACTGAATTAGACTTGGTACAAATTAATGATTACGTTTTAATTGACATACGATACTGTGATTTTTACAATATTTAGAAATAAGATTAAAATAATTAAAAAAAATTATGATACCTCCATTATTTTTTAACAGTTTGAATCCACCAAATTCTTATTGTTTGTTGCTTAGACTTTTGTTATCGCTGTTATTAGTAGATTTTAAATTAGCAGGCTTATCTTCGTTGGCCTTTGTTTCCATTATGTGCCATACATATTCGATGGAGTTTAAATCAAGACCATGACAATGACAATGTTGAAATATCTATTTAAAAATAACATTAATATTTTTAGCCGGTTGACCTAGTGCAGAATCGTCCCGGAATATGCAGTCGTTTGCATAAGAGGTGTTATTCTCATTATTTTATAAACTACTTCATTGACAGTTCCATCGACGAATATTAAATCTTCAACTCCATAGTAAGAAAACCATCCGCAAGCAAATATTTTTTCTAAAGGATGCTCCACTGTAAGCTTGATATACTTTCGTCGAGCCTTTTGCCTGTTTTCCTCCTTACATACTGAATGCCATTCAAGCTTAACAAGATAAATTTACTGTCATTCGAGTAGATAATTTTCCTTCGGTCCTCTTTAGTCCAGGTCGGGTATTTTTTAGTAATTGGAGTCCTTTGGCGTGCATTTGTTTCAGTAGAAGTGTTTTTTTCCTGTGATCTTGCCATAAAATCATCTTCACTCTGCCTTCTCTATACCCTTTTTTACACTGAATTTGGTTCTTCCACCTCCGAAGAACTCTGTTCTTAAATCTACTACAGTATAAAATCAGTTGGTTGAGCTGAACCTTTTTAAAATACGATCTTCTGGAGCGGGTATCTTTCGCTTTGATTCTGTTTCTTTCGCGATCTACAGACCCAGTTTTTTGGAATTTCGCGAGAATTTTATATTTTCCTTGTATAAGGTTGCAATTTTTGTTTTGTTAATTGGCTCGTTTTAAGATGCTATTTTTATTATTCATTATATCACAATATACACAACTACTTCTGGTAAAGTAGTCAATTAAAACAGTACTTTATATAATAAAAAAAAATGTCTGAAAACTAAGAAATAAATCTGTTTTTTGTCCGTGTAGATTTTACTGACCGCTACTGTAGCGGTAATTTTAATTATTTTGTTATGTTGTAAATGCTTTTTAGCTTTACTTAATCATTATTTTTAAAAATGGTTAAAAATAAAATTGGACGTATTTTATATCTTATAGTAGTATTACATTCAATAAAAAAGTTGTAAGTGCCTGCTTCATATCAAGAGGCTGACCATCCTGTATACAGCAATTGGCTTGTTTATTATTGTTCTAATAAATTGTATTTCTTTTACTCGGTATGTCCATTGTGCTGATTAAGCACCGTGCAATATATAAGACTCTCCTCTCTAAACAAAAGCGCAAATATAAAAACTTTCTCGAGCAATTTGAGAAAATATTTCTTTACGTTCAGTTTAACACGAGCGAATAAAACAGCTAACCACATTACGGTCTCCCAAGCGACTCGAGCAGGGGTATTAGCTAAAAATCTTATGAATAAGAATAAGCCAAGTGGATGATAAGACTAAATGAAAACAAGTGCTGAACATTGTCCTTCAAAACAATTATCCAAACTTTGACTGCAACCGAACAGAGTCCAATTTGCATAATCCCATTCGGGGCTCCGTGCAACCGACCGACCATCGCCATCTCCGACTGCAATAACTTTCACGGCGAAATTTTCCAAAGAATAAAAAAAGTATTCGCGTCTTGACACGCCCGGCGCAAATATTTTAATCTCGAAATTCCACGTTTAAGTGTCTCATTACCATACTTCATGTTTTAGTTTAAGTTCTATTCCAAAGTGTCGAGCGTGACGGCTGAAAAAAAAATAGTTCAGCACTCTGATGACAGCGAGTAGACCAAGGTTAAACAAACACCAAACTCGGATTATGCCCCGAAAAGGATTAGTGTTAAATGTTTGCGAAAAATCCTATGCAAATGTTAAACAAAAAGTTAATAAATGTCGAGATCTATTAGTACATTTATTCGCGAGCTTATCGTGAATCTACGGCTGTAAAGTTAAAAAAATCGGATTAAAAGTTAATGCTATTCGCAGATTCGCGTTAATTTTTTATTAAACTCCCGAATAAATATCCGAAAACATATTTTTTCAGAGATTGAAAAATAAAAGTTTCAACACTTCCAAAAATACTCTCCACTGATAGGTAATTCCCGGACGAGTCTTAAAATTTTAAATGTTACTTAAACGTTTGCCGAGCGTCCCCGTATCGCTTTATGGACATCATAAAATACTTTCCGAAATATACGACCCGATGGGGAGAAGCGCGGGGAGGCTATGGAATGAGGCAATTGTAAATCTCGAGTATTTTAAATCTTTCTCATTTTTTTTTTTGGAAAAATGCCATGAAACAACAAACATTTCCGCACGTACATCATGCCCGGTTATATACTCTCTCCTTCATAAAAATATTTCTCAAACTGTTAAGGGATGTTTCTGCGGAGCCCTAGGGCGTTCCAGGGGTCGCGGTCTCCCCGGCTACCCCCCTCAATAAATTGCCCTTCACCCCCATGAGCGCATTTCTGCACACCTCACTGTTATTCCGGATTTTTGTACGACGAATGTTTACTCGTTCGATCACTGGGGGGCAGCTCGGTCGGCAAATAGCCGAAGGACTTGGGGTTACGACATTATTGCCACCTGTATAAGCGTTTTCGCAGGCAATAAAATATATTTTTAATGCTGAGACATATATTAACCGTTTAGGTGGCGGACGGAGATGTTATTGTGCCGGTGTGGGTGTTTCGTGGCCTATGAATCGTTTAGCACGTGCGCCAAATGTGGATAGAGACCCCCCCTGTACAATAAATGGTTTCGAATTAATTTTATATGATACTCGATATATTAATAATATTATTTAGGCTTGGGAATTAGAAGTAATTGTTATTGTCGCACATTAGGAAAAACAATAATTGACAATATTACAGAAAACTACAATAAACTTTTTTAAATTCATAATCTCGAATTGATATATTTTTACGGCAATGATTTATTTTATCTTTAATAATAAAAACAATTCTGTTAGTAAAACTTATATACTTGCTTAGAATTTATTTAATATTAAAATAATTAATATATTTAAATTTTAGAATATATAATTAACTTTCTATAATTTTTAATATTATTTAATAGTCACTAGTCATATTTATTGATCCAAGTATTTTTTTTAATTCGTTGCAATAATGGCTTACATATTTTATTATAATTATGGCGACTTGTAGGTATTTGGGGGTGCTGCGGAATATTAAAAACCAGAAAGGACTATTTTTTTAATCATATTGCGCATCAAAAAATAATATGAGGTAAAAATGCTGAATAATATTAACAATAATAAAGTAAGTAACAATCAGTACGTTTCTCAAAGAAGCTGTGAGTCAGTAAGACTGCACCGAGTCGCAGCGCGACACAGTGCTTAACAGCTAGCCTCCCCCCGCACTCCGCTACCGGCCCGCATCCGTCCAATACTCGACGCTGGTAGCGCTGACAAGCAGAACAACGGAAAGCTAATATGTTCATTGTAAACTACATTATATCTTTAGCTGATATTTTTTTAATGTAACCGTAACATAATAATAGTAATAAAATTATTTTTTATTCATAAACACTCCACGAAATAAGTTAAAAATAAAATTGAGTCATTCTTATGCTTATGCTTGATCTAAAAAAAATATGAAACAAACTCTAAAATATATCAGGATTCGATCAGCGAATTATTTCTTTGAGCAAACTAACCAAATGTTTTGTTAAAAATTCTAGTATTTTAGAAGGAGTACGTTCTAGTACTTACCATCAATTAAAAAAACATTGGTGTTCTAGTGTAGTATATTTTATTTTAAATTGCAGAATATTCTAAACTGATTATATTTAAATAAAATTGATGAGGGAATAAAATTCAAGAGATTGTGTGGATGCAAGGTCATAACAGATACGAAAAAGTGAGCTTTAAAAACCTGTCTATGGGTTTCTGATCTTCGTTCGACATATATTAATAGATGTAAACAGGGCAGCTGTTCCATATACACTGCAAAGCTGCAGCACCCCCAAATAATATTATATAAATAATATTTAAATATCTTCTGCAGCACCCCACTTGTTGCTACTGTATGTAAATATAAATACTGAAAATCTTAAATCCGTGGTGGTGATACGTTATAAAGATCGAATCTGATATTTAAGATAAATAAATTTAGTAGCTAACTCTTCAAAAAAATAAAAGAAAATAACTATTAAATAATAATTAAACTGAAAAAGCTATTTGAAAATAATGGAATCCACTTATTTTGCCTTGTTTTCTCAGGACTACTTATGATAGCTGTTTCCTCTAGTTAATACAAAAGAATTGAGTTAAACATTATTATTATTTATTTATTTATTAGAAGAACAATACTTTATGAATATGCGATAAAATATTATTTTTCAAACAACTGAAATAAATGGAAAATATTTTTACGCAATATAATTATTTAAAAGAGGAATTTTCTCTTGTTTTGCACACCACGATACTTGGCAATTTCCGTTGTATGGTTTCAGTCTATAAGGTTTCAACGTAATGAATTATTATGAGATATCTTTAGACAATCAAAAACTAGTTAAATTAATTATCATAATATAAATTGTAATATATATTAATTTTCTTTTAGGGTAGAAAATAAATAATTATATTAATTTTTGTTATTTTACGTATATTTATTTTATTCCTTTTTGTTAATAAAATTAGCATTATTTGCATACGTTTTTACGTATTAAGCTCTCCACATATATTTTATTACAGAAAAATAATTATTAATGAACGAATCGCGAACACGATCCCCGGAGAGATTCATTACATCGCCTCCCGGAAAATGTTTTTCCGGCATTATAGCGAAGACGATGATCGATTGCGGATTTGCGAAAATAATAACGGCGGCCGTGTATGACAAAAATTTTGGACAAAAGCAAAAATTTTCAAACACGTCGCACCCATCCATCCCTCGTCACACACCTAGAGAACGTTGCCGAAAAATCATGCCCGACTTTAATTAATCACCGGATTTAATTTCGTTTCATTGGGCGTGTTCGGATGACTTCTTTTCCATTTATCAAAATAATAAAAAAAAATATGGGGGCCGGGGGTTGAGTTACGATCGGAAAACTTCGCCCTCTTATGTGGGCTCGGTACGTCGCTCTTCTTTCATATTATTATTACATGGGGTAAAATATTGCACTACCTTCTGCTTATTTATTTATCTCGAGATTAGGATGTAAATAAAAAGAAATTTAAGAGATGGGCTCCCTTGAAATTAATATCAATGAATATATCAAGAATGTTAGGGGAGAAAGTATAAAAGGAGAGAGAGAGCATAGGACACGCGATATTTTTTTAATATCTCCTTTCTATGGCTTGATTTTCGATCCACATACAACATCGATGCTTCATTATTTTTTTTATTTTTTTTATTTTTTTTTATTAAAAGGATCAAGATTAAAATTCCACGATATCGTTTTATGGTTTCGAAAATATATGTATATTCATGTTTTTGCAGAGGGGTCGGTCTGCTCCCTCGGCGGAGTGCTTGCTCCTGCACCAGACCGGTCTCCTGGGTAATTATTAATACAAAAAGCAAAAAGCTCAGGGCAAAATGTTTGAGAGCACCGACTGCCTCATGTCTGAAAAGAAACGAAAATGGGTATGGGATATAATAAGTAAGTGGTTTAGATGCTTGACGAATGAAATGTATGATTTCTGCACGTTTGACGTAAATCTGATGTAATGTTTGAACTGAAAAAAGTTAACATAATAAATTCAGCTCTAAATATTTTTTTTTTTTTGCTAAAATCTTTTCCGAAATACAATATAAAGTAAAATACATATTTATTTAGAGGAAAGCAGATTTTTATATTAATGCTATTAATATTTATTAGGAATATTGACGATTTGCCTTATTGGTCAAAACATTCCTCCTCGATCGAATAAGCGTAACTGACTTAATTTTCTACCAAATGTATCTATAGAAATTAATTAATTATGCTTTTAAAAAGATATTGTGCCTTTTTTTATTATTTTTTAATATTAGCTTTTTTACACAATTTAATTTAAATTATTATTATATATATATAATATTATTATCGTAATATTTGAAACTATATTATTTCTTTGAATAAAAAAGAGATATTTAAATAAAGTTATGTTTTTTATTTGAAATAATATTTATGGTCGTTAAGCGCACCTGAAATAATATAAAATTTAGTAAACGCCGCTGAATCGTTCCCAACAAATAATTAATGACTTTCAGTAACTGATTGCAAAGGATTTGCAATATGTTTAATGGTTGTGACTAATACGACTTATAATTTCTTATACCTGCTACCCAACATTCCTTTTCTCTCTTAAGATTGGAAATGCCGTTTCTAATTATTATGAGGGTTCTGTGCGCATATAGAAATTCGAAATAATATCTTCAACACATATACGTTTTTAACAGCATGTGAATCGTATTCTAACTACTCTTCGATGTGTTCTATAGACATTTTAAAAGGCTTTTAAATTTATCTCTGGCTCACAAATTTCTGATATTTCACTTCTTCGTAGTATTAAAAAAAATGTTTTTACATCAGGTAATACTTTTGAACTATTGTTTCTGGATTTACTTTGTACCATGAGCATGTACAAAATTTAGTTAAGTCGCCATCTTCATTGCAAAGGACTTCAAGGAGACCAGTATTGTGTCGCTTCATCAAAGAAATAAACCCTTTTGTTCCTTTAAAAATGATTTCAGATTTTTTGGGTTTTCCATTCGCCTTTATGAGTTCTAAATACATTTCTGATTGACTGTGTTCTTAGATGTGTGCGTCTCTAAAAACGTTAATATTTTTTTTTAATAAGTATTTAATTCAAGCACAGATGATCCTCAAACCCAATGATCTAAAAAAACAATGTATTTAATTTCTTAAATATTATTAAAATGATAAAAATAATACAAATTAATTGTTATTTTTAATAAAATTACATAATGATAACTGTTTTAAAATCAAACAAGACGATTCATATTTTTGTAAAACTTTATGACTCGTCTCATTAAAATTAACTCAAAATTATAACAAAATTTGTTATATTAGAAGATCATATATATTCTAAACTTGTGATAAATATATTTAATGTGTTGAAGATACTGAAATTAAAATATTAATTGATTAAGAGACCCTATGAAAAAATAATGTATAATTATCCAGAAAACTTTGGCATTCATATATTCTCTGAATGAAGGTTATATAAAATTCTAAGCAAACGCGTGTGCTAGATTTAATTATAAAGTGTAATTATTAAATTAATATATTTTATATCATGCAATCGTTATGCCTGAAATCAAAATATATTGTTTATTTTCGTTGTCGAATTTCTCATATTCCTTTCAATTTATTTCATAATAAATACTAGTTATAATAGACCTATTTATAATATCATAATTAGTTAAATAGTATTATAATTAAATACCTGACTTTGTGAAAATATCTTCACTATGTCATTAATAATTTAATATAATTTAAAAAAAAAAAAAATTAATAATAAGTTAAAAAAACTGAAATAGTATACAAATAATTATTATACAGCAAAAAATTAAAAAGTTATACTAGATGCAAGGATGGTTGCGAATTTTAATGGATGCCTAAAGAGATTATGGAATTTGATTTTATATTATTTTTTACGGATTAAAAAACGAATGTCGTCGACTCAAAGTATATATTTTTTACCATAAATTCGAATAAAAAGATTTTTTTTACGTATGTTAAAGCAATTAGAGAATATGTCAGACTCAAATATAGAAGACAGTTTATAGCACAACTTATTTTTTTATTATAATTATACATCTTTTATCTGAGAATATTGATTTTACCTAATTTTGTAGATTATTTTTTTTATAATTCAACCTCATTCGTAAATAACCGACCTCCTCAAATATTTGCGACAAGAGGCCTCGGAAATATTTTTTTTTGAGTCATGAAGCGATTACATATTATTATATTTTGATATTAATCCACTTTCCCTCATTTCTGAGGATCGTGACCATGTGCATGATTCCCCTTATGGAGGACCATGGACATGATTTTCATGGGAATATATAGTGCAGTGGTTTTATACTGAAGTGTGCTGCTCTAGCTTATATTTTTGACTATTATTTTTTTGTGAAATGAAGGTCGTCAGCCTTCATCCCACCTCTGTTGACCAGCGTCACTCAGAAGTATTCAGAATGGTCACCCATCTGAATACTATCTGCGCTTATTGGCAATTAACTTTAACAATCATAATTTGATTCTAATTACCTCCAAGCTATGACGGGTCTTTCGGAAATATAATTAGCATTAAATCTCAAAAAGTCACCATCCGTCATTGTGCAAGGACATAAAATGAGGTGTTTTAGAGAACTCGCGGAAATGAATGGCGCTGAATTCATAAAAGTGTGTTTTCAGAGTAAAAAACCGTTGTCTATTTTCTTTCCTTTCGACCTTTTCTATATTCTACATCCATTGATAAATGAAAAAAAATTATAGAGCATTTCCTGTTGATTTTTTATGTCTCACATATAAATAAGAAAGCATTGGCTCAACATTCACTCTATCCTCCATCAAGTAAAGACTCCCATACACTTATCCGTGTTGAATAAATAGTCGTGGGGGGAACATCTCGACATTCGCCAATCCTCCGAGCGTTTCGCTCTTCCTTATGCGAAACGCTCTCCGCCCCAACACTTGGCATATCTCAGGTATTGCGGAAACAAAAAAGAAAAAGGAAACAATAAGGAAAACAACGCGAACGAAGAGCGGGCCAGAGGCCTCTCCACACGTTTCGGCTTGTGCGTCACATAAAGTTGGTAAAGTATTATCCACGCTTTGTCTATTCCCATGGAAATGTGTGGCAGGGCATTGCCAATGTGTTTATAGAGCGCGGGCCATGGGGGTGCCTTGTAAATCTTTTTTAAATAGACACGAGTACCTTATCGTTACTCCTCTGTTCCCGCAGTTGAACGTAATGATATATAAAGTTTACGGCTAAGAAAATAGATTCGATTTTTTTTATCACCAACTTGCCGCGCTAACTTGATTAAAAAAGATTAATCTGTGAGACTCGGGCATAACTCGATGCTTTATTGCAAGTCGACAAGTTTTCTTAGAAATCATGGCCAAAATAAAATTAAAAAATTAAAATGAGTTTAAACACGCCTTCATGTTGTAAATTCAGTTTTAATGAAATTGAAAAAATTGAAGCTTTGGCGCGAATGAGTGTTGCTGTTTGGTTAGGTAGTGAAGGTAAAGAGAAATGTTCCGTATTACCATATACAGAAGATCGCTTTTTGTTTGCTGCAATGATCTATTTAGGGCAGGTTTATATATGTCATGGACACGAGGTCACTAGCCTCAGTTTATCTGTTTGTCTAACGCGAATGTGTGTTGTTGTCTGTCAGTCAGTAAATGTAAAGAGAAAAGTTCCGTATTACTGTAAACAGAAGGTTGCTTTTCGTTTACTGCGTAAAGCTCTGTTTGGGGCAGACCTGTATATGCCCCGCTGGTCTATATTTTCTACTCGATTTGAAACATTTTTCGACTATATTTCACATATCTCTTTTCTGGAATTTTAATATCATCATCAACTGATACTCACAGTATAAATATAAATATACTGTTCATTTTTCTTTTAAAAAGAAAGGGGGGGCATTTAAACATCATCTTGCCCCACCTATTTTTAAAGGCAGAAATAACACTATAATAAATTAAAAACAAGAATAAAAAAATTGGATCAAAAAAATCCCTTGTATGTTAATATATTTTTTTTTTGGAAATTTAAATTTATTATTCTTAATCTAAAATTTTTCAGAAATAAATATTTTCTCATCGAGTATTTATATTGCATATTTATTATAGATATATTTACATGGTACGATTTTACTGTGCAAGGAGATAATCTGTATCAAGTCCATTTTTGTATGCTTTATCCTCTAAATATATTTTTATAAATTCTAATTAAATATATTAACTATAGATTACTTAAAAAAACATTGTTCGTGTCTAATTTTGTTACTGAACAATTTAAAAAAATGCTTACACTTTTAATGATAATTAAAAATTACTCATTTTCAACACTTTGTAACGCGAATTTGATATAACACGGTCCACAGCAAAGAACAAATGTTATATTTTTACACGATTCCTTGGAAAAAAATTATGTCATAATAGCCAATGCTCAATTAATATAAAAGTAAACTAAATGGTGAAATGTATCAACAGACAGCTGCCAGAATTCACGAGGAATTTTTGATCCCAACTTAGAAAGAGTTTTAAAATTCCAACGATACCTGCAGATTTGTATAGCTGGATATATACTCAATGAAAGTATCCTATTATTATTTGTACTTAAAATACATAAGAACGAACAATATTTTGTATGAATTATTCTATACCGCAATATTCTTATAACACGGTTTTTAAAATCAAGAAAAAAATCTCTCGCTTTTTTTGACGGATTCTATCTACCGTGTAAAAAATAGTTGGGCGAGTGATTTTATCTAGCCATTGATTAAAAAATAGTTAATATTATTAATACAAAATTCAATGCATAAATCATTCAAATGTTCAATACCAAACCACTCTTTTGTCTGAGTATTGATGGTTTTAAAAGAAATCCATATATTTTCAATCCACGTATAAAATTTAATTTGAAATATTTTATTAAAAAAAACATTATGTTAAGAACTATAATATTATTAATATAAATAAGATAATTTTTTTTTATTTAGAAAAATATTTATCCATGCAAATAATTATAAATATTAAATATTTGTTGAGCGCCCCTGAATCGTTTCCAAGAAATACTTAATTTCTTCGGGTAACTAATTGTAAAGGATTAGAAAAATATTATGTTTAAATATTTGGTCAGTAGCTCCACAGCCCTTGGACTGACAACATCGATCTCTCTTGTGCCGCTTTACTTTCAACGACGATGTTAGTTCTTATTAATCTGCTAAAAGGTCCTGTAAGAGATGTAACCATCGACGACGCCCTGGATTTATTCTTCGTGTGGGAGAATAACACCATATTTAAGTTGCGAAAGGATGGCCCGTGGTTTTATACCATCCTCAACAACCCATATGGCAGACACGTGCGGGACATGACCTCCGACAACAATAAAAATTTGTATATGGTTTCGCCCTCGGGAAGTATTGACGTCATGAAGACGTACGCCTCGGACATCAGGATCTTCTTCAAGAACAACGACTACGATATCACATACATTACCACTGATGTACATGGCAACGTTTATGTGCTCGCCAAAACGGATAATGAAGATGAAGCTTGCATTGTCCGGGACAACGAGATAGAGAAGCTGCCGATTAATGAACCCGTGAGGAAACCGTTCGCTGTGGATTCTAGCAGAAGGATATATTATGATCATTTCTGTGTGGCAAATTTCAAGTATCCTATCACCAGACTCAAGGAGGAGAGAGTCAACTGTGTCTGCGTTGATGTACACGACAACGCTTACTTCGGCACAGACAGTGGACTGTTTGTAGTGGGAGATGGAAGTTATAATGCTGTCAAAGTCATAGAAGTAAATGTGCCTAGAATTGTTAAAATCGCGGTAGGAGTTGATAACTGTGTATATTTTGCCTCTATGGATACAGAAAAAGGAGGAATTTATAAAGTAATTTTTCTATGACTCTATTTTTATGTTTAATTATATAATAAGTGTATATGATATGTTAATTATTTTTAATGAATAAATGTAAATATTGTAAATGTATATATTGAGTATTATTTTTCCATATCATTAAGATAATGTATCTAATAGCAAGGAAAATATTAAGAATTTCTCTATATATATGATGTGGTTTTAATGGCGAAATTTTAAATTAAATAAAATATTGTAATTTGTTCAGCTTTCTCAATATTTTCGATTAAACGTATTTTTATTTAAAATAATATATATCAATAAATTTGCATTTAATAATAATGAATAATATTCATTTAAAAATTATTAATAAATATTTTAAATCATTGCATAAATAAGCCGAGCATTGTGACTATTAATCCTTGATAATAAATAAAGATAAGTATTTCTACTGCCAACTTCTGAGAATTTTAGAGAGTATAAAAGGATTTCTCTCTTTTATAAAAATAATTCTATTACTAAAGGATTGCTTTCATAGAATTTCAATCATCATGGTTTTTTTTTAATAGATTATCCATCTGTAATTTTTGCAAAATCATTTTATTTATTATTTTTTAAATATGAACCTGATATTTTAACACAATGCCTACGGGGGGCGTGGATTCCACGTCAAAAGCGTATTTGTGTATGTCCGGGGCGCGCATAACACACGCTAGCCGACACTTTGATCGGCTGCAATTTTTACAACGGTTAGCCTTTTTTAAATTAATTCTTAAATACTTCAGACCTTGAGGATAATTCCGGCAAATGCGGCAAGAGCATATAAAACCATTTATAAATATTTTATGGCTGTTTTACAAAGAGTATGATTATTTAAGAATTTATTGATTTATTTGATGTTTCATTTAAGAATTTATTTATTACTCATGTATTGTTTTTATTTAAATATTTTCTCATTGTTATATTTTTGATGAATGAATTCTTACTGGTGTGATATCGTAATTATTCTCTTCAATTTATGACGTTCCTCAACATTCGGGGGTATAAAAACAGCTGTTGTGGATATTAAGAATTATGGCCTGTCCAGCACCGTTGGTTAACGACCTAAAATTTTAAAAGCTCAACATCTGATATAAAATATTTAAAATCCCACCAAGACCATTTTCAAACAATGTTTTATAAAAAAAAACACTAAGCCCATTCCCAAATTGTTTAATGACTTCTGCCAGGGATATAAATATTTTTTTTTACAAGAACTATCCAGCAAATGTTGAAGCTCAAGTAATTTAATTTTCGGCTCAATCTTTGATTATTAAAAGAGTAATGATATTTTTTGTAAAAGACGACGTTTCACCATATTTCGGCGAATGCGCCCCGCCCCAGCGCAAGTTTGACCGCAATACGCCCAATGTCTTAATATCTATTTTCATATTAAAATTATGATTATCTATTGCTAAATAATTCTTGCCATAAATTTTTGCATATAGATTTATGAATAAAAACAACAATTTTAATCAAATATTTTTAACAAAAAACCCCATGTGTTTTTTTAATGAAAGCAATTTTCATTTTTGGATTTGTTGGCGGAAAATTTTCTTCAACCACTCCGGCCGCATTTGAATAACAACTTTTTATTTCGTCCATTGAAATGGCCACTTTGCGGATTAAGGGCGCGGAAAGTTCCGCGGCGCGAAATTGCGCAAACATTACCGAATCCGCCACACGGCTCCCGAGGGAGCTCCGATGACGTCACGGGCTCTGCGCCACCCACTCTCCGATATAAAGACGTAATGGCGACTTAACAAATTTATACTGCGAATTATCTGGAAAGGGTCCGCGGCCTCAGCACATGCAGCCGGGCAACATAAACTAGAGTCCCGCGGGATATACGGGGACCAAACCAGTGGTGGACCGTAGAAACATTAAAAATATATTTTAATTTTTTTTTAACAAAAAAATAAACATTGAGCATATCATATTCATTTAAATATAATGAAGAAAAATATGAAAAGATAAAAAAATATATATTCACTCTACACCACTGAAAATTTGCTACAAATGTTCGGGGGAAAGTTTACTACTACTCAGTTTCCGGATGCATTAAAAGCAATTCTTGCAGTCTTCCCTGCGTAATAAAAGATCGAATATTTACATACACTCCCGCTTATTACGCCCCGCATATATCTATTGTGACTCAGGAATATTAAAACAAATTTTGAATTTAAATTGAAAGAATTCCCGCGGGAACGCTGCTGTTAAAACAATATTTTTTCGTATGGAGTCGTGATTATCGCGCGTTAGCATATCGCGAATTATTTAAATTATTTTCGCATCATTGTCGTCTGGGTCTATCCCACAGGTCCCATAGAAATAATTCGAAGGTTTGCTTTTCATAAATCACCAACCGAAAAACCCAATTTTCCATACGGCCCGGCTATTATTCCTGTGTGCGTGTAAAGTGGCGTGAATAATTAAACAGAAAATGAAACTAACCGCAACTCGTTTCACTTGCAAATAAATTTCGGTTGATGCTGAAGTTATTCCAACAATCTTCAACATATCAGGTTTTCTCGTGAGTCTGCATAATTCTAATTACGCTCATAAAAGCAGCTAGCTCCTAATGAAAATTAAATATTTTTTTATTGTCTATCTCAAAGAAAGTTTGAGAAACCTATATATGTATATATATTTAATATAATATTTATATTATAAGTACACTCAACCTTCATATAGCGCCAAGATAACGACCACGCTATAGAAATCTACCCTAAATAAAACTAGGCACCCATACAGAATTTAGGTTGAGATTTTTTTATTTGTATTATGTTGTCAACCAAAGAGCATTGCCCTTTTTTCGAACGATAATGTATTATATATTTACGAAATATGTTATTTAAACTTGCAGCACTATAAGATGGACTGTCGCACACGTTGCTGAAGGACATGGAGCGCTATAGAAGGGTTGATTGTATTTAAAAAATAGAAATTGAGGTTCATTGTTATAGAAAACGTACGAAGTTGTTACGAAAGCTTTATTATTGAATTTTAAAATTATATAAAAATGTAGAAATAATGCCTTAGCTACCGTATTGTACAATAATCGGGGTTCAATTCGATTTTAGGTGTGTCTAGGTATTATGAAGTATTTCATTTATTTAATATACAGAACCGAAATAAACCGATGCTTTTTTGGATTTAGCTCTGGTTTTCGTTTTCGAATAAAATCTCCATTTTTCGTGTATTTTTTAAACATTATATTAATCGTATATCGCTATCCCTAATAAAAAAAGACATTATTTTTTTTTGGGATTTTCTGAGTGATAAAGAAAATTGTAAGAATAAATAATTAATAAAAAATACATTTTTTTGTTATGTAAGCAATACAAATTATAAAAGGACAAAACAATCTCTTTGCAGTCTTAGACATGATTTTTAGTCCATTGTTTGCCCTCAGAATATCTCTCATATTTTATTTACATGCAGTAACGGTCATTGAAATCTACTCAGGTAAATTTTTAAAATAAATCCAATAGGTTTAGAATATCTCAAAGATTTTACCCAATAGTGCATTGTTGTCCTGGAAGATGCATTCGTTTATATAAGATAAATGTTGTTCTATAGATGGTTCTCATTAAAGATTATTTCATAAACTTCTACAATGACGGTTTCATCGCCGAACACTAAATCTCCAGATTCAGAGTAAGAAACGCATCTCTAAACCTTTTTTCTTCCCCCGCCGTTAGCATTTTTCGTCAAACTTTCTCCTGTTTACCTCCCTTTATAGTGAATATCAACCAATCCTAACAAGTTAAATTTGCTTTCATCCGAGAAGATAATTTTCCTGCGGTCTCTGTAGATCAGGTCCGGTAAATTTTTGCCGATTGGAGTTTTGTGGAGCGTATTTGTTTCAGGAGAAGTGATCTTTTCACCGCTGATCTTTCAATAAACCATCTTCTCTGAGCCTTCTCCGTATCGTTTCGACACTGTCTTTAGTTCCTTCAACTCCGATGAACTCTTTTCTTATACCCACTGCAGCTTTAAATCAGTTGGTTGAGTAGAACATATTTAAAAGACGATCTTCGACTACGGTCCTGTTCCTTTTTTACAACCTACAATTTTTTTGAAATTTGTTATTGTATTTATTTTTAACTATTTCTAGTAAAATAGTTAATTAAAAAAAATATAGCCCTTCCTCTGATTTTACCTGAAAACTACGATATATCTATGACCGCTACTGTACATACGGACTTTTTCTATATACTTCAAACTTTACTGCAAATAAACCAGAAAACTTTTCTTGTATACAATCAGTATTAAAATTAACACTAAGAGACCCGGTCCCGCGTTAGTGCGGAAATTTTCGTAAACGGTAA
>JAGXCT010032466.1:8631-28676 GCA_022495035.1 Philopotamus ludificatus | reverse complement strand
AAGATATATGTGGAAAAAGATTATCTAACCGATCCGTCATGGCGGTTCGAAACCATCCGCGTCATCCGAATGGGGTCTATTTCCATTATAAATTATATTAAATATTCGCGGAGATTTTTTCAACAGCATCTTGAATTCAATGCTCTACTTTTTGCAAAGATCTGTTATTTTCGTTTGTTTGCTTTTGGTCATTTGGTATAAATACTGTGCAGTTCGATCCGTATTTAAATGAGGGGTTTTAAGGCATATTTTACGTTATTCTCAAACGTTAATGTTTATATATATATTTTTTTTATTATTATAATATTTTACTGATACTCGAAACCAACCGTGTAGTCCGAAGGGAGTCTATTTATAAGGGAAAATAGACCCCAAGCATTTCAACCCAAGATTTTGATGAATTTTTCACCTTTTTTTAAAAAAAATGAATTAGTATAAGAATAAAAATAGTTATTTAAGATACGCTTCATAATTTGGTCGATATTTTGTATTTTTAACTATTCAATATGACGCGTAAATGACACGCGCACCCGACGATGTCCCGCCGCACACTGAGGTTCGTGGTACGTGTCACTATTATACGTTTCACTGGCACTTGACCCATCGTTACGGATGGGAGCGAGAAAAATCATCGCGCCCGTGGCTACAGAAGCAAATATTGTTGTTTTATTTTTTTGTATAAAAATAATTATTCGAGAAAAATCAAGAACTAGGAGTCCCAAATAGACCCCATCGGCATGGCTAGGTTAATGAAAACTTTGGCATTGCTTCTTTGCCATTTATTGGCACATATTTGCAGATATAGACGACACAGCAACTCGCACGCAGCTTTCTAATCCTATATCATTTATTCTAGATCAATGATCGCTTTCAGTCAAAATGTAAAATCTTTGAAGGGCCGCAAAAGAGTTTCGAAATTCATATTCTTGTCAACTCTTCCAGTGCGGCGTCCATGACGTTCATGGGCACATGAGTCGCGCCCAGCATGCGCCGTCATTGACGTTAATTTACGCGATTCTTTCGTAGTTTAACTCGTGGCCACAAATAAACTAGGGGGAATTAAGTTATAATTGTTTAAAAATCAGTTTACAAATTAACAATAAATTTACAATCAATCGCGTCTTCGGTAGAGTCGCATTTTCAACGCATTGATATTTGGACTGTGCACGTACTATCCGAAGATAACAAAAAAGAGTTGAAATACACATTTTTATATATCAAATTGTAGCTGGATATGAGAAGTGGATCATTTAAATCGACAAGGTCGAAAAAGGCAATGACTTTCACTCAATCAAAGTCCTATTCCGACTCCTACGCCTGGTTCAACACTCCGAAAAGTTTATTTTTTGCATTTATTGGGATGTAAGAGGTATAATTCATTACGAATTATTAAAACCCGGTAAAATAATCAGTGCAAATGTTTACTGTCAAAAGCTGAAAAAATTAGAAGAGAAAATTTGATAAAAAAGGATTACTACGATAATGGACGTCCTCATAAAACAGGAACGACTTCAACGAAAAACTTCAGTAGTTAAACTGGGAGGTTCTGCCACACGCCTCTTATTCCCAAAGCTTGTTGCTTCCAAATAGTTATCTTAAGGTCGAAACGATGTCACCTAAAATATTTTGGCGTGTCATAGGTTAGAATCTAAAACAAGAATTTAGTTCAACATATTTGTAGAAGAAGACCACTTAACATATTTTAAAAATATGATGAAAAGGACCACAAATTTATCGCAAAAAATTAAAACTCTTGAATAAAAAATGGTTTTATAATTGTCGTTAAATCTTTCGTTTGATTTTTCGTTTCACTTCGTATGAAATCTCATTCTGCCATATTTTCCACTTTTAACGGTTACTGTTATAGCAGATAGCACCTTCTTATTCCGAGGCAGATCGGTTCCGTCGCCATTTTGATATAGCGCCGAGCAAACAAGTTGGAAAGTTGCTCCTGTGTTGCCACACAGGGGGGTAATCAATTAGCCCAATTAGCGCGAGCGATTGCAGCGCGGGCCGATAAACAGGCGCGCCTCCAGTGTTGCCAGCGCGTTGATTTTTGCTCCGCGGGCTCAGCTTACACTGGCAATTAATCGGGGGCAACGTGCAGCGGCAATATCCTGGCAACTTCCTGCCGTTAATTAGTTTGTTGCCGAGTTTTCGGAGCAATAATAACACAAGTTTCGACATATAGCCGCTATCTGTTGGAAATCTGGGCCAGGATATTAGAGTTAACGCCAATCTCCTCCCACTTTTAAATCGAACGGTCGATATATTGAGTTAGGGCAGACGTGATTAAATTTTGATATTGGAAAGAAGATAAACGCAATCAGACATGTATTAAGTCTGAAATAAGTATACGGAAAGTTAGCGCACGTATGAATTTTCGCCGGCAGCTTCATTTATAATATCTTAGGAAAATATAGTCATAAATACATGGATTCGCTCGCAGTGAGTCACCCGACAAAGGGGATTTTTGTTTTCATTAGATGTGTGGTGGACGTTGCAGTGGTGCTATTCCGAATCCCTAAAATGGAGAATCAAAAGTGCATATTCGTCATGTGATGCTTTGGGAATTCAAACAAGGAACTAGTGCTAGTAACATATCTGCATTATAAATAATTAAAATTTATATTATTACGAAAGTATTATAAATAATAACAAAATATGGCTGAGGTTTTCCTGGAGGGCCCTCCCTGTGGTGAGTCTAAATGTAGACTACAGCTGACGAGCCATCGTAGTAACCATCGCATCTAAAGACTCTTTAGAAATACAGACGACCTACACCTAAGAAGGGAAGGGTAATAGGTTCAGTGAGAAGAATCTCGCTCCGATCTAGCCGGCGTTAAATCACAAAATCCCTGTAAGCAGGGATAAAGGAGATACGGTCCTGGTGATAGACTAGGCCAGGGGACAGCATCACTACATTAAACATAGCCACTCTCTCATAAAAAACTCCGGACACTGCCTAAGAATGTGTTCATTGAAGTCACAAAACTCGCAAGTCGGGTCATCCTTGAAGCCCAGACGATAAAGACCGTGATAAACTGGGACACGTAATGGCCAGGAACAAACCAATGCAGCTTCACTCGAGCTAGTACATTGGGGAAGAACCGGAAACTAGTTCTGCCCGTACTCTCAGCAGACCAACGGGATTGCCATATCTTTAACGCAATACTATGGAGTCTCTTCTTGAGTGCGGCTTGATCCAAAGCGTCGACGTCGGTCAGGAGAATGTCCTGGTCCTCAAGACGTGCTCGATAGTCACGAGGGATCAACCAGACCGTAGCCCGAATCTGAAGTTCCAAGTCAAGACAGAACTACTCTATAGGCAGTCCTATCCTGTTACACGATAACGCCAGCAAAGTGACTCAAGAAGAAAATCTGGAGCTCAATTGGTCTGTTTTGCCACATCTATCCTACTCCGCAGATCTTGCTCCTTCGTATTACCACCTTTTCTGCTTCATACAGAGTTTTTTTAAGTAAGTCAATCAGACATGGACCCAAATGTAATGTCGCATTTTCGGAAAGCATAGTTTCAGATTAGTTTTTTCAGTCCTCTGACTGAGAGAGACGTGTTTGGATATTTTGTGTGTCGTGAGAAGTCTCCAATTTTCGTTTTGGGTTAAAAAAAATGTTTGTGTCCCTTTAATATTGACTTAGACGTGTCCTTCGTAAGAACATTTGCGTAGCTGTATGCTGGTTCAGTTTCACGCCGAGAAAGCAATTGAAGGCAACAAAAAATATTTGCGATATTTATAGAGACGCATTAAACATTAGGAAATGTTAAAGATTATTCAAAGAATTTAAATAAGGCAATATTGTTTTGAAAAATGAACCTAAAGTGGATGGAACAGCCTTGAAAGAAGAGGTTGAATAAAATCCGACTCTTCAGTATCGAAGAATTATCGAGTTCAAACTCAAAGATACACGATAACGCAAGACCACATACGGCAAAAGTTACTCAAGAAAAAATTCTGGAGCACAACTGGTCTGTTTTGCCCCATTCATCCTACTTCCCAGATCTTGCTCTTAATATGAAATACCACACTTTCTGTTCCCTACAGATTTTTTTGAATAGAAAAACTAAATTAATAATGAGCAAGTCATTCAGGCCCTTGATTCTTTCTTTCAGTTCAAACCCACCAAATTTTATGAGGAGGGGATCGATAAGTTGCCAATAAGATGAGAAAAGGTTGTATTTAACAATGGTGAATACATAATAGATCGGAACGTATTGATGACACAACCTAAAATGCGACAAATAAAATAAAATCGTTAAATATTAGTTAAACTATTAAACTTATCTACAATCTCTAATACTCTTTCTTGTACTAAAATAAGATAGGACGCACCTCACAAATCATCTATGAAACATTCCAATAATAAGTATGATATCAAACCATTAAGAAAGCAGTCGAGATAATAATAAATAAAGAAAACAATCCCGGGTGATAAATCGCTCCCGGATAATTCCCTCACCTCTGTTTGTGGAAAATAAGAAAATAAACGCAAAGGAAACACAGAAAAACAATGGCCTCCGTATTCAATCGAGCGATGCACGTGACTTGAAAATTGAATGGTAAATGCCGATAATGATTTATTATTGGGAAGATTGAAAGGGCTTGTAAAAATATCTGGAATTTATTGAATTAAGCCACGGTGGCAGAGCGACGTCCTATTTCTGGAACTGACATGTACACCGATACCGATACTCTAACGGAAATGAGTTCTAAAATTCGTTCATGTCACTGTACGTATAGCGACTGGTTCTCTGGACCATTTTATATAACAGAAAAAAAAGTTAAAAATGTATATTTAATTTAATAAAAAAATACAGTGAATTTTCGTTTTACACAATAAATCTTTGTTTATTTATTAATTAATTCATTAGGATCTATCTCATCAGGTACCTATTATAGGGCCTTCCAATCTTATTTGCTTTATTACCCTTTTCACCAATTTCAAATATAATCTATCTCTATAAATAAAACTACAGAAGCATATTTTAATCAAAAATAATTTCAGTAGAATTACCTACTATTTGGATTCGATCGATGAGAAAACTGATTGTTTTCTCCTTGTCTGTTTTCATTGTTTTTTTAATTTGCAACGAAGTTAAAAATCCTGACTGGAAAAGATATGTTAACCCAAATAGCTCTTTCTGCTCCTTTTGGGTAGGAATCGCACATACTGGGCCAAAATCTGTGATTGATTTTTCATTGAGCGTATGTTTTGATCCAGAATCATTTTTCATCTTGACTTTCAGATTATCAGTAACTTTTCCAACAGACAATATAAATGAATAACGAACTAAATCTAAATCCAATGCTTTCAAATGCTGCAAATGCTGCATTATTTGTTCCTTATTATTCAACCAGGCTAAAAAGTCTAACTTTGCTCGAACATCAAAAAAATTATAAGCTTATCTCAAAGCACAAATACTCGCAATGTTTCCTCTTGAAAGCGATTGCACATTTGTATGGAAAAAGAGTAGAAGACATAATGAGTTAAGAGTTCCTTTCATAAAATTCTCAATTTTAATTGTTTGATCCAAAACTGTTGATAATAGACTTGGCTGACGATAGACGATACAATGAATTCCTTCGACTTTTAGAGCATATGCTTTCAGGCAAGCTTAAAAACCTGATTTTCTACCTAAAATAGCTGGTACATACCATCTGTACAGCACCCACAGACGTTAGGCCATCAAAGATTTTTTGGTTATAGTTATTGTAGTTGTTTCAAGAGAAGAACAGATTCTGACTTAAGGGAAACATGGTAACTGGAAACACAAGGCTATATCAGTCGATTCATTAGATTATCTAATGCTACAGACTTAATCTCTTATACAACCAGATCCATGATGTAAATTATCATGTCACTGGTCCTCTTTTAGATAGTGTTCGACAGTGAAATTGCTTCAGGTTTTTGCTCCATTTCCAGCAATTCAGAGACTCTCCTGCCTCTAAAATTCCAACTGTTTAAGAATCCCTGCCTTATCAGATACGTCATACACTGCTAGTGTCTTTTCTTATCTCTGAAGCATCTCTAGAACGCAATTTTTGGAATGGTGTTATCTTCTTTAGTGATTCTGTCTCGAATATAAAGTGCTGGAAACTGGTACTACTTTGGACTTCAACTGCATCTACGGTGGAGATTCCTCTCAAGGAAGACTAAAGCTCTACATGACCCTCATCAGGTCCACCTAACCTACGGGTCCTAATGTTGGGCTTTGACAAAACAAGATAAGTGACAACTGGATAACCTGGAGAGGGGGATTTTGAGACGAGTATTTGGAGCCGTATTCGACCAACTATAAAAGGATAAACCGGTCACAGCTGTCGTCAGTTTTGCTAGGCTTCTGTAGGCTGATCATGAGTCAAGGATACGTGATAGTCAGACACTGAAAAGGAAATGTCCCTGGAGGAAAGGAAGACCAAGACTGAGGTAGTTGAACTATGTACAACGGGATGCTCATAGTGACGCAACGTGACGGCAGACCGGATAAAATGGAGAAGGGTGTTGGATGAGGCTAGGGCTCTACAATAGGGCTGTTGCGCCTATAATGATGATGATGATTGATATATTCTTTTAATTGTTTAAAGTATTTTTCATCATTCATAATCGTATCCTTTATAACAACGAGAGGCTTTATCAAAGATTCCCCCGAAAAGACTTATGATTAACAAGCCTTCCTGTCCCCCGAGGAATAAAAGGCCAAGGCTGAGGTGGTTGAACTGTACAGAGGGACACTGCAACATTGAAACTTATCGGAAGATAGAGAGACGTGGCGGCAGACCGGATAAATTGAAGAAGGGTGCTGGATGTAGCCAGGGATTTACAATATAGGGATATTGAGCCTATGATGATGATATTCTCAATGTCGAAAACACGTTGTCCTTTCGTCGTTTTTTTTTATACATTTACCGTAAATAAAAAAAGCCAAGCACGCTAAGACACGTAAAACCCTGTCGACAGTATATAATAACGAACTTAAAATATGGCTATCAATGTCAAGATACGTCAAGTATTATTGAACTAATAATGAATATTAAACATTATTTTATACAAGTAATAACTCTGGTTTTACAATATTTTTTTGTAATTTTAATTTGATAGGTTTCCATGTTGAATAAATATGTAATATTACATATGCTCTGATTTAATTAAATCTAGCCCTTAAAAGCCGAATATGGAGATTAGGTCGCAAAATAGATTGCGAAACCTTATTCCTACTTCAGGATCCGAGTTTAATTCGAAAATACATATACGGTACTATCTTATGTATCCTGGATTATAATTTCGAATAGTATTTTGATACAAAAATCATATCGCCTCTTAAAAAATTAATAAAAATAATGCAATCAATTGAAACAATATTTATATTCATTTCAATTTGTGTGATGGTGTTTGTTTTAAAAATCCAGCTAATAAGCACAGCTAACCAAAAGTTATATAAAAGCATATAAAATATAAATATGAACCGTAGCCATTCAAATCATGGCTTGGTGCTTCATTCAAATCCCCGCGCGACTCGCGGCAGTATCGGTGACATACTCGGCCGTCTGGCCGGTAGGGATCGCCAAGGAAATTTCACGTACATTATTTAAAATATAATTAAAATGCTATAATTATAGTTAAAATTTGTTTATTAATTTAGGTCCATTTTTTTCTCACTTAACACCTTTCATACGGTCAAACATTCCCTGGGGCGGGTCCGATTTGTCGAAATTTTATGAAACGTCTTATTTTACAAAAAACGTCATAACTTTTTTATTAATCAACATATTGAACTGAAAATTTAACTACTTCAACCTTAACATTTACTAGATAGTAAATGGAAACAATTATTTACAACTTATAGCAGGAATCTTAAACTTTTTTTTTAGAAACAGGCCGAATTAGATTTTTTTATAAATCATGGTTTAAACATGCACTTTGAATGTTGAATGTTGAACTACGAATCAGGTCCTGCGTATCGCAATAGACATTTATTTGCGCGATTTAAATTAGTGGTTACAAGTAAATTAGACCAATTTGTTTTAAAATTCATTACAAACACAGCTAACTATAATCAACCAATCACAAGAAGAAAAAAACTATACAAAATATACATATGGAACCAAATCCCGAAAGGTTCAGTTATCTCGTGTGGCCGACAGTAGTGTTTGTTTCCGTACGCTGGGTCAGGGCTGCCAAAATGTGTTAACGTATATTATTTGAATTTCAGTTAAAATTCTATAATTATATTTAGCTTTTGTTTATTAATTTAGGTCCGTTTTTTCCGAAATTATAATGTCACTACGACGACAATAAAGACCTTTAATTGGATCCATACTCCGATTTTGATATTCGTGAGGAAGAATACGAACGTTCCGATTTTGCAGGTGTATCTGAGTAGAGACCCGATATCCCTTAATAGCATTACAACACTTCGGCAGAACAATTACCGAAATCTATTACATTGGAGATCTGGTCCTTTTATTCCTGTCATACATGAGTTTGATAGCTCATCATCAATCGATAAAACCGATATGATGCTATCCAGTCTAAATTGTCTTAGAAAAAGTGTGAAATGGTATAAAAAAATTGCATTTCACATTTTTGATTTATATTTTTTTTTTAAACGCACATACGATGTACAGGAATATAACCAAAAAAAATATCGCTTTCAGAATTTCAACTAAATGTAATAAAGGAACCTTTAAAAAAATATAAATTGTCTCGAAGATATAAATACTCAATTGTTCGTCAGGTTTCGTTTTTCGCGTACAATATCAACTGATTTATCAAAACATATACCGAAGTTGTTTGCCAATCACGGTGAAATCTTCAAAATCATATAGACAATGTCATGTTTGTTCCCATTCCGCAAATCTCAAAAAAAAGAGGGAGTAATGTCCACGTTACTTTTGCCCATCGTGCAATGTGACATTATTATTAATACCATGCTTTGAAATTTACCACACCAGGCAGTTTTAGATTATGTTTGTTTATTACAAATATACTGTGTTGATCTCTTTTTTTTTTATATATATTTATTTTATAAATGGCTAGTTTGAATAATACCATTCCATAGTTCTAATTTGCTTAGTCCAATGCTATTGTTTATTATTTTTTATTCATAACCCATTTTACTATTATTATTTTTTTAATATACTTTTTTTTAATAATTAGTATGTACTTTTATATGTATACTCTGTACATACTTTTTTAATAATACATGTTTATTATTTATATTTATTTTTATAAATATTAATGTGCATCCCTGTAAAATATTAGTAAGAATGCTTCTGCTTTCTTGCAAGCAATAAAATAAGATTGATGACATTCAATGGTGGTGTCATCTCAGATTGGATAATATACAAATTATTTACAGCACCCTATACCGACTCTTTTTTGGTAATAAAATGTATATTTACGAGTTTGATATGACAGCTACTTTGTCTTCAAACAGAATTGCATCACTAATATAAAAAAATGCATACAAATGCGCACTAATAGTGAACATCGCCGGTCGGCCGGTTGATATTTTTGACCAATTATATATATCCGAGTAAAAAAAATAGTCGCACGTCTCAGAATGGTTCGGCTGCGGAGTTAGCTGACGTAGTGAACATATGGGGAACGGGACGCGAGAGCGACATGATCAATCGGCCGGACGTGGATCTCTGTTTGAGCAGGTGATATTTTGTTCGGTTATTATTACGAAAATAAAGCGAATCGAGTTTATTTTTTTAGTTGAGATGGAAGAACATATCCTAATCAACATGTTTGCATAAATCTCGTATAGTAAAATGGTCTAATATAGCGGTAAACGGTGAATACAAATTTACCTCACCAAAAAATAATTTGGTCCAAAACGGCGCCGCACTCAGATGCAGAATCGTTGTTAGACCCGCCGCATTGAAAGGGTTAATTCGAGAAAATACATATGCAGGTACTATCATTATGCATCCTGGATTATAATTTCGAATAGTATTTTTTGATACAAAATCATATCGCCTCTTAAATTAATAAAAATAATGCAATCAATTGAAACAATATTTATATTCATTTCAATTTGTATAACAAAAATATGAGGATTGTATTACATTTATTTTATTTTATTAAAAAAAGTTATTAATCATACGAAGAGGGACAAATGAAATATTTCAAAGAGAAAACAAGCAGAATTGGAACAAAAGAGAGCTGAGCACTGTTGACCCGAGTTCTAAATATATCACCACATCTCGTTTAATTCGAGACTGGCTTATTTCATAATTAAAAATTAATTCATTCGTTTTGTGTCATATGTTAAAATGCAATAAAAACGCAATTATTTTTAAGCACAATCTTGCATAATTAATTGTTGTTAATAATATAAATTTTTAGTACATTTCATTAATTAATGTGGACGTTTTTTATACTACTTTTTTATGTGATAAGACTAAGAATAAACTGAACAATGAGTTCAGTGTTCTGAATAATAATAATCTAAATGTTTGTGTTAATTTAACCTAACCGAGCCTATTTTTGATTTTTCTTGAATAACTCTTTTAATATAAATCCTATATGTCCTAAATTTTTTATAAAAAAGATCTAAAGGAAAAATATAAATAATCATAGACCTTTAATGTCCGTAGTTCCGAAAAAAAAATCCATTCGCAAGGGTGCGATGTTTTTATCGCTCCGTACCGGATGCGAGCGAGAAAAAACATCGCACATGTGCAAGTGAGAGTGATCTGAGTGCCTCAGTCGAGCACAATCGAGATTTTGGATGTTTGCTAATGGAGTTCTCACGGAATGAATAGCACGATAGGTCCTCCATCTGGACCAGCTGTGGGATGCTAGCTTTTTTGTTTCAAACTCAGTCAAATTATTACAGTATTAGACTGTATAGCTAGGATAAATAAATCTTTTTTCTATTGAGTTATCTGTAAAGTTTAATTTTCAAGATACAAAATTCTTCCTATAAATAACGATTGTTTACACGGTTAAGTTCCTTGCATAATAATGCTTAAATAGTAATGAGGCTGATTAAAATAATGAGATTAAAATATAAAAGAGATCAATTAATTTACATTGAGTTATTTGAGCTTTTTTTAATCAGTACAGGGTATATTAAATATTAAATAACAAGGTTTCAATGCAACTAAGCAATTAACTTTTAAACTATTAATGGATTAAAGACCAAGTTCTTACAAATAACAGTCAATTTTTGTTAAAATTTTAATGATAACCCTGAATTCTCTCATTGTATCAAATCCAAAGAGAAGATTAATTATGGAGGAATTATGTATGAGAGAGCTTTTCAACACTTTGTTCCATAGTGAAGAACCACATCATAAAAGTGAAAGGAATGGTTTTATGTGTTTTTCATCATGACAAAGTATAACTCGTGATTAAATTCAGGAGCTGAATTAAGATCTTTTGTTACACCCCCCTTCAGTCGTCAGACATTACAGCTCTTTTCTATAAGTAAATCAAACATAGCTTTAAAAATAAATAAAATCAAGTGAATTTCGTTCCGAGATGAGTCTTTGAAAGATGACATAATTTTAAATGCGATATTTGAACAAAATCTACGTTAAACGACAAGGAAGCTGGCAGAGAAACTCATTACGTCACAATGTACAGTTTATCGCCTCCTGGAAAATTTCGGGAAAATCAGCAAGTTAAGCATATGGGTACCACATATTCTCAGTGACTTAGTCTATTGCCACAAGTTTCCTCTTACGGCATAAAATCAGGCGATTAAAATAGATCACCTATAAAAATATTGTCCACAAACGACATAAACGATAAGGATCAACTACCCCTTCCGGACCCTAAAGCCAATACTCTTGGCAAGAAAACTTTATTGTATGTATGGTGGAATCTTCGAGGAATAATCCACAATATTCTGTTTCTTACAGGTTTTTTTGAATGAAAAAACTTTCATTATTGATGAGCAAGTCAATCAGGGCTTCCATACTTTCCTTTAGTCCAAACCCACCAAAATTTATGAGGAGGAAATCAATTAGTTTAACTGTACTGAATACATACTATTATGTAATAGAATAATATAGTTTTATATTTTTTTTAAAGACTTAACCTAATAAAATATAGAATATAAATAGACAAAATTTCTCAGCATCTGTTGCGGTATTGATATTTTTTGCGATTTTCTAACGAACATTACATTTTTTTCTTCGGTTCTTTGTCCTTTATCCTTGTCATTTTTATTAAACATTTTCATGGCATTTCACAAAAATATTAATTTTCAGTCCACTGAGTAAAAACAAATATATACATTTAAGATTTGTGTTACAAATAGATCATAATATTTTAAAATTAAGTCATAGAATCATAAATCGTCTCAATAAATTGTGGATTCCGTTTTATTCTGCTTGAGGTGTATATGAATCCATGAGTATCATGCAGCTTTTGATTACGGCACAAGAATAGAATCCGTACAAAAAAAGATTTTTCAAGAATGGCTCTGGAAACCTCAAGGCATTCGCAAGAATGGAGTTGCGGGATGTGCAAATGGAACCCGCAATTTATTTCGAATAATATTGTACTGAAATATGTCCGTTAATATACTAAATATATTTTCATACTTCCAAATAATATTGCAATACGCATACCGTAGTAAATCCTGAATCATTTTTTATTCAGGCGCCTAACGTATTTCTGAAATACAAGGCTTGAAACATTCTGAGCGTAATGGAAACGAAATCCTCAAAGGAACTACAATGGATAATATTTATAATATGTATTTTTAGACGCTTTTTTTCTTGTTGTTATTGTTTTATATTTATTTTAAAATTAAAATTTAATTAAAATATGTTCATCGATACTCTCCTCGTTTCTTATACATTTTTATAGCGCTGTATACAAGCAGCTTCGGATCCAGAAATGGCATTTTAAACCCCTGATATCAGTTATTCAAGGGTCTGTCCTTAGACCAAAGTTTTGGTGGCATGTCACCGGGGACACAATATAGCTGTAGAGTTTCTTTATAAACTGTCTTTTTATACAGTTTTTATTGGCATTTTATACGATGCTATATAATTTAGAAGTAGATCCTCTTGTTTATACCGACACGGTTTTTTTTTTAATTTTCAATTTTCTTATAAGAGTGCTGTTTAATATTTAACGAGGCACGAAGAAGTTGCGCCAGGTATTATTTATTAGGCGCTGAATTGAAATAGACGTAGCAGTAACTTTGCGAAAATATGTCATTTGCAGAAACGCGGCTGGAAAGCCGTGAAAATGTAGATATTTCATAAACAAAACTAGCCCTTGGACTATGCGAGAATATTCTGAATTTAATTCTGAAAATTAGCAATAGAAAATAACATGATATTTCATATATTTTTATAGCAAAATCTAATATTCTTTGAATTAAATTTTACTCTTAAACAATTATAAATACATCATCATAGAAGATTTTTAGAATATTGTCTTGAGGAAAATAATTATTTTAGTTAAATATATTGTCGATAATATTTTTTCTCAGAAATAGATTGTATATATAACTTTACAATAGACGTGAAAGCATTTTTTTCTTTATTTTAGATCGTCTTTGAGTCATTTTAAACTGGCATTTTTAGGTCAATCAGAAACAGCTAATATCTATTAATAATTTTTCAGGAATCTGATTATATTAACCAAGATTAATAAAAAAAATGTATAACAGTTTTTTGTTGTATTGGAACACTTGCCATTGACGTATTCTGACATTGATTACTTCATTAGATGTTTACTTTATTTTAAGTTGACGTCTATGTTTTGATGTACTTGCGATTTTTTTATTTATAAAAAATAGAAAATTTGTAAAGAAAACGAAAACGAAAAATTGCTATGCGTCCGTATTCGTTGGACAATCCTTTTGCTACTTATTTTTTTTCCTAAAAATGAAAAAAAAACGTATAATATCAACGATATACCAAAATGAAGGATATATTTTTTTTAGAACAAGGAAAATTCTTCTATTTTCTTATCGAATACCGTATTTTCATATTATTAATATAAATTTAAACCACCTTTATAAATATTTAAAATTAACTTGATGCATTCTATACTGTGCATAATTTACAACTATTATATTTTTAAATGAACATTTTAAGAAAGTTTTAATTATGTAGTTCGAAAAATATAATATATTTTTTTGACGGACGTAAATGTCGACAAAAAAAATTTTGTACACCTTATTCTGTTTTTACAGGAGTCGGAAAAAGCGGGCGGAAAATTGCATGACAAACAAGCGGCTCTACTAATTGAAAATTTAATTTAAAAAACTTTCAACTTGTCAATAAACTAGGAAACCATTTTCTTATGAAAAACGTATACATAAACGCAATATATCATATCGATTATTTTTTTAAAATTATTTTATAGAACTAATACATTAAATTCTTATTTACAGTACCGAGCAGTAAAATTGTATTACTTTAAAAAAAAAAATTAATTCTATCTCTAAATTCAATAACATGTGAAAAAACTTTTTTTTTTATAATAATACAAGTTATTCCGCATTTATAAACAACTCAGGTATTATTAGATATTTAAAAAAAAATAGCAAGATCTGAAAATTCAGTTTAAATTAACATAGAACATTTATTACATTATTTAGAAGAAAAATACTTAAAAATAAGATTAGATGAAAAAAATATTTTGTCATCCCTAATTTATTTTTATATCTCCTTGAATCTGAGCTGGCATTGAATTCACCAAGTTTTTTATTGTTTCTGCCCTTATCTCTTTATATTAGACCTTTCATATTGATGTTATTAGTGATTTTTAATTGGCAGGCTTCTCTCTGTTGACTTTTGTTTTCATAATGTGACATAAATTTTCTCTGGGGGTAAAAACAGGATTAAAACTTGGCCACGGCAATATTCAAATATCAAGGTTTTTTTTATTAAATCTATGACTAGTAAAAATAAGAATGAGAAAAGTCAGATAGACGAGCACTAATAAGTTGGCCTGATGCATTTTTTTTTTGCCATGATGCAACTCTCTTCCGTTTTCTTTCCTAGATACCGAATACCATTCGAGCCAAATAAGTTAAATTTGCTTACATCTGAGAAGATGATTTTCTTCTAGTCCTCTTTAGTCCAGGTCTGATCAAATTTTGCCCATTGGAGTCTTTTAGAGTACATTTGTTTCAGTAGAGGTGGTTTTTTCGCTGATGATCTCGCCATAAAATCATCTTCCCTGAGCCTTCTCTGTATCGTTTCGATATTGACTTCTAGTAAAGTAGTAAATTAAAACCGTACTTATATACAAAAAAAAAATAATATAAGAAATATACCCTCTCCCTCTGATCAGAAATTTTACTCAAGTTTTTTTTGCCTAAGTAGTTTTTTAATGAGCGTTACTGTATGTCATCATAGAATTGTCGTAAAAAAATCGGGGGTAATAATTCTGTATAATCAGTCGATTTAATGAAACCTTTATTTTATTTTCATAGAAATATAATAAAATTAATTTAAGGTTATTTATTATATCAATTTTTAGTATTTGTCGATCCTCTTTTTTACTTTATCACGTCATGAATACTCTGGGGCATAGAGTTTACTAAAGCCAGTGAATATTCAATCAAAATTCCTTCATACTACACTTTTTAGATTATTTTAATTAAATTTTCTTTATTCGTAGGCTTTCTTGCCATAATGTACCACAAATTCTCTATAGGTTTAAAATCTAGCGAATTCCCTGGTCACTACAGAGTCGAACTCTCAAGTTGGCTTAGAATTTTTTTTATGATTCTGTTTGCAACGCTATGGTGCGGAGTACTATCATCTTGAAAATGATGTCATTTGTGTTCAAGAGATGATTTTCGATTGATGGTAGAAGATGGGAGTCCATAGATAAGTACACCGTTTAGTTTACTGTTCAGTTTTGGTGCTATGTCTCACTAATAGGGATTACATTTGATCCAAATAAATTAAATTTGCTTTCATCGGAGAATATGTCTTTGTCAGTTGGTTTTCGTCTAAATTTGACAAAAATCTCCATTGTAATATTTTTTTATCATATTATTCGTTAGGAATGGTTCCATCGCTGGCCGGCCGGCTATTAAACCGCCTTTCCGTAAAAAATCTTGTAATGGTATGTACCCCATCTTCTGCTCCATCGGCTGCTATAAAATCCTCTCGAATATTCACCGCTGTTAAGAATCGATTTTGCAGATACAGCCGCCTCAGCAGCCGATCATCTGACGCAGTTGTTTTACAGAGCGCTTCGCTACCTTTCAGGCGACCTGCTTCACCCGAATCTGCGATTTTTTAAAAAAATATGCTCACGATAGCTTTGGAGCAACCAACTGCTCTTCTAATTTCTAAACTAGACATTCTTGCGGTATGTAATTATACCAAAATCTGACTTTTCTGCATATGTTATTTTTTTACTCATCTGATTGATAAGATGAGGTACTCGTACATTTATATATTTTACTTAATAAATATTTTTCCGTCTTTGCATTGATATACGTTACTAGCTAGTAATGTATGATTAGTCACCGATAAGTGGGATTATCCTTTCGTGTCCGCTTCCAGCATTATTCCAGATAATTATACCATATCATTTTACATTAACTAGGATTAGAATGTAACTCGCGCTGAATCCGGCGCGACCATATCTCGTAAATAACGACCGATCAACTTATCAAGCGACCCTTGTCCGCGGCATTGTACAGATTAAATACAGAAGTAATCTTTGTTTGGCACGTGATTGTCACGTGGTATCGGAAAATGGTGCTCGACATGAGGTTTTTGGCGTTGACGCTCGTTAGCTTTGTCGTTTTCTATACGTCTATTTTTTCCTTGCCATGGTCTCGAATTACTGGAAAATCACTTGGTGGGAAAAGGGTGTTTCAAGCATTTCCCGACAATATATTGCCGAGAGCGAAATCGTGTTATTCCCCCGGAATAATGGGTAGACAGTGAACAACTTATTTCACAACCACTCGAAGAGACATCGACAGGCAATGTGACGCTTGATGGAACGAGTCACGTTTGCTTATGTCATATTTTTTTGCACGTAAATATACAATGCTTTACATAATGGCGGATTGTTTGATAGGGCCCTCTACTTATACGAGCTTTGAACTATCAAATATATTCGAATATCTTGGAATCATCTTATCTTAAAACAAATCTATTTTTTAAACTAATAATTATACGTATTAACCCCGAAATACTTAATTATTCAATTAATTCTTTAATGAATGGGGGAACGAAAAGATTCTTTTGCTCGCAGAAATCATTTATTTAAAAATAAATCATTTTTAAACATTTTTTCCCAGCGCAATGCCAGTTGTTCGATTGCCTTTTGAAAAAAGTCCTTCGATTTTTCATTTAAAAACTTTTCCGAGTATATTTTCATTTTTCCGATATTATTATTTCTTTTACCTCTTAATGTATGTTCTAATAATCTGAAAAGGTAGTAATCCGACGGCGTGAGATCCAGTTAATAGGGCAGACGAGTAAAAAGTTCCAATCCAAGCTCCCTTATTTTTTCCTGTGTTATTTTTGCAGCATGAGGCCTCCCGTTATCGCGTTGAAGGATCCTTTTTTTGTTATTGACCAAAACAGATCGTTTTTAATCGTTTATTTTACAATACACTATCGCTGTAACGGTCTAATCAGGTTCAAGCAATTCTATGGGAAATTTCCAGAAAAATCCTATCACACACAAACAAGGACTCTCTTTATTGTTAGTGATGGTCGAGGGATCGGAACAGATACTTCTCCGGAAGAAAGCCATTGTTTTTTTCGTATAGAATTATTGTATAGCACCCACTTCTCATCTCCAGTTACAACTCGCCGCAAAAACGGATCGGCTTCATACCGAGACATAAGAGACGCGCGGATGGTACGCTGTCGATTGAGCACCGTCTCTGTCAATTGACAAGGAATCCAAATTCCTTGCCTGTACAATTTTTCTATGCGACGAAGACGATCCTGAACTGAAGACCATGGACAGCCAATCTTCAATGATAATTCCTCAACTGTTTGACGAGGACCTGAATCCACCATCGCCTCCAGGATATCATCATCTAATTTTTGGGATCGTTTTTTTCTTGCGACATCCTTGAGATTCCTATTTACATTTTTAATAATTTTAAACCATCGTTGATACTTGTTTAGTTTCAGAATACCTCAGTAAGTATCGGTAATTTTTTTCACTGCTTCGTTTTTCTTCATTCCTTGATCGAACAAAAATAGCATACAATGACGTAAGTGTGCTTCTTCTATTGTTGGCCTTGACATGTTTCCCTCTTGGTAGAAAATTAAATTTACAACGATAGCTTTAACGTAATGACATAACTTACGTGTTTGCAAAAATTTTGATTATTTTTCGGTTCCCCTAAAATAGGTGAATCTTTCATTTATTGCCTGAAATAAGTATGATATGACGTAATACATAAAACTCGTGTTCGTTATGGGGGATGATAAAAATTATCACTGGCAACACCTGTGCAAATTTCGTCGTCGGAGCTCCGTTTATAGTATTTGTCTTTCTGTATTGTAATCACCTGTTCCGTTCGGTTTTGACCTCGGATGTTTGGATACTGTTACGCAGCATCCCTAAAACAAACACAGGCACAATTTGGACCCGACGATAAATGTCGTTTGAACAGGGGTCAGAGACCATTCTGCGGCGAGCGATCGCATTTTTAACGATGCCAAATCAATAGTGCCCCGGAAAATGCGATTGAATAGTCAAATTATAATTTTCCATGGCATATTATCCGATCACTACATTTCAATGGCCGGAAAATTCGTGCTTCGTTTTTTAAACACCATTTTCTTGATAATAGACGTCTAGATAACATTGCAAAACAATTATTTGGAAAAAAAACAAGGACATGTAGATTGCCTACTTCCGAAAAGGTCAAAGGCACCCAAAGAAAGAAAAATAACGCCATTAAAAATTTCTAGATCGAAAGGTCAACATATTCGAGCACTAACATATGTCAGTCACGGTTGACTTGTTGTTACCTTTAATTAAACGAATTGACTGTGTAAAAATAGAGACGAAGAGTAAAATACTGGTAATTATTATATTAGTCGATCTTTTTTTTAAATAATTCTAGAAGATTTTTAAATCGGTCTTTGAGATCATTTAAAATCTGAACATGATGGAAATGAAGTATTTAAAGCAAACGGTCAGTTTGATCTGTTAAAAAAACGATCAAATTTGCATAGCCCTAAAATGATCCAAGAGTTCTGAAAAATATCCAAGAGTTCCATGAAATCGTAAAAAGGGGAAATTATTCATCAAAATTTACTATTGAAAAAGGAATACCAGCGAATACGAATGTTTCTGTCTTCTTGAAACTTGCATTTGCTCAGCGTAAAAAAATATTGCGAGAATGTTGGAGTTAAGCTCGTTTATCCAGTGGCGTGTCGACCATATGGCCTGATTGT
Organism: Philopotamus ludificatus; assembly: GCA_022495035.1. Taxonomy (NCBI): domain Eukaryota; kingdom Metazoa; phylum Arthropoda; class Insecta; order Trichoptera; family Philopotamidae; genus Philopotamus; species Philopotamus ludificatus. The sequence continues at coordinate 9,270 of JAGXCT010032466.1, read as the reverse complement.
GCGGCGCACACAAGCGCCAGATAGTTATGTGCGCCAAGAATGAAAAATTATAAAATATAAAATAATAATTTACTATAAAGGATTACATATCTTAAAGTTGAGTTATCTTTTTAAGTACACCAGTCGTATAGGGGCGCTAATCGAAGTTATGCACACAGGCGGCGCACTTCTGAGGTCATTCTCTAGAACCTCTGAACTAAGAAGACTCTATGCACTATAATACAATGAGAGCTGTTAAAAATACCGACGAATCATGGAATGGAGTCACCCAGTCGTGTATGAAAGGTGTTTCCAAGAAGATCTGGGTTATCTGTAGTACTATAACCAAACAAAATAAAATGATAGTACTGATTATAATTGACTTAATATGTAAATAAATATACCACGATTTTGCAATAGAGATTCAAGTAAAATGACAATTCGGCGCGGAACAAATTAGCACCGACAAATCCGTCTCAACAACGACAAATGCGCCCACGATAACCGCACCGAAATAAATGTATATTTGCAACTAAAAACTAATTTAATTACTCACCGAAGTGATTTTAAATCGATGCTTAGCATTTTATAGTAGATAAGGACTTTGATGTTTATAGAATGTACTAAATCAATGATGTCTCAATAATTGCAGTTATTGTC
>JAGXCT010032465.1:0-16460 GCA_022495035.1 Philopotamus ludificatus | reverse complement strand
CGAGATTGGAAATATTATATCCAATGCCTATGCATTAAAAATCCAATACATAAATAATATTCCAACCACTCAATGCTTAATTATCGACTTTTTTGTTGCTATCAGCTGCCTTATTTAAAATATTTTACTTATACACTCGTTAAGATAAATAAAAATCAGTTTATATCTGTATACATTTATCTATCAATCGAACAAGTATTACTGAATTTATTTTATAAAGTTAAGTTACTCCTTTTAAGTCATTATTAAATGCTACAAATATTTCAAGAAAGCCAGTAAAATCTCACATCTGGAAACCTATTTATTTTTAATTTATATTTTATAACAGGAAGATTTATGCTTTCCCTAAAATGATAATAGTTTTTTCAGCAGCTTTTGCAATCACGAAAAGTTTATTTTGTGAGTTTCAAGCTAAAATTCTTCGGAAAACTTCCGTGTTGATATTAAATTATTATTAAAAGCAGTAAATTAAAATTTTACGAATTTTATATTTTTTAAGAGAAATATTATAATTAATGATGAAATGAATAATTAGAAATAAACGTTTATATAACTATGATTAAAAAATATATATTAATATGAGTTGTATGTATTGTTATTAAACATTTTCTTATATCACAATATACAGTCAGTTAAAACCGTTGCGCTTTTCCTGTTCGGCTAGTACAGATATCAGGACTTAAACAATGACTATATACATGTTGATGTATTTTAGCAACGGTCTGCATAGTTTGCTTGCAACTTACTACGATTCCAGTTTAATGAAATTAATAAATGTTCGGTGAAATAGTGGTAGTTTAAATGTTTTCTGTTTGTTTAGCTTTATATATTTATTTGATAATATTCATATTTTAATAACAAAAATTAAAATATGCAAAACAACAAATGCCCGAAAAATATTTTTTAACAATCCATTCGAGGAAAGTTTTCCTAAAATCATAACTAGTGCATTTACATGTTTTTTTTATCTCGCAAGTATTGTTTATTAGATCTTTTTATTCTCATCAGTATGGTAATACTAATTTTCATATAAAATTATGAAAATCGTTATCGTTATCGCTAACTGTAATCGGCGTCGCTTGCGTCGTTCCGGACGCCCTAGCCAACTTTCGCCCCAACAGGATACGGCAGGATATCATAATAGCTGATCAGCCGTATATCCCGATAACCCGATGCGAATAGTTGCTTAATGTCGTTCGATACAAATGGAATTGGCACACTGAGGTGCGATTTGTATATTGCGAACGGTCCAATTGGAAAACTTTTTTAATTTCACTCGGCTCGCTCACTTGATGATATTTGCGTATTTTGCAAAGTGTCGTTCCGACGACACTCCATGTATTCTACTCTAGCGTAATCATTCTGAAAAAATTTAGAAATATAATCGCTTGAAAAGTATCATTCTCAAATATAAATAAATTAAAAGTTTTATTAATTTCGTGTATCCTAGGTATATATTAAATTTTTATATTAGTGGTGTCGTAAAAATATGTTATAACACTAATAAATAGATACATTATTAGGCGAAAACATCTTAAGCCTATTCCACTCTATGGGAGTGACGTATTGGCCTAAAAATCATTTTTGCAAAAAAAATGAACCATTTTTTATTATATTTATTTATAAAAAAATCCATTTTATTGCATATTATATCAAATCAAGCACTATACATTTTTCTTATTATTATATAAATAAAATTGGTGAGAGTAGAACGTAGATTCGACCAAAAATATGAGAGTGGAAAAAGTTAGATTAATTCTGGCTTGCATGTTAAACGCCGACATCAATGGTTTCGACAAGAAAAAAATATGTAATCGCATCCAAAAAGGAACTTTCGGCTTTAAATAATTCATTATAGTATTTAATGAGACAATTTTGCAATTACACTCTGAAATCTTAGCAGTCGATAAATTGCTAGACTTCTGCATCCTTCGTTTTCTCTCGACCATCTTATGAATAAAATTTATTTCGAAGCTTGCATAATTTTACCTAGTTCTTCAATAAATGACATTGATGATTTATTTATCATAAAAAAGATCAACGAAAAGGCAATATTTAACATTAAATATATCTACATAGTCGGCCGAGTGGTTGAGCAGAGTGATAGCTCTGGTTACCTGAGAGTTTCCGAGAGTAAATGTCCTCAGATTTGGCGGAAGAAAAAGCACACTTGAACGAGCTCGATGGTATCGAGATGGCGCCCATAAGGGCTTTTGAAATGAATTACAATAATACATATTCATGATGTAATAAATAAAACATTAGAAAAGGTAGAAAAGGCTCCTTTGCCACGAGATATATATTAGTATTATACAACTGTCCTATCTTTGTTTTGTTTTTTGGTATACATGTCCTTAAGATTAAGGTACATTAGATTGTAACTTTATTTACGTGTTTTTGTGTTGGACAATTTTCACTTGTAGAAAAAATATAAAATTTAGAAAGAATGAAAAAAAGGAAAGGCAAAAAAACCTAAAGAAATAGGAAAATGCTGTATTTTCCAATATTAGGGAAGTAAGATATTCTAAAATGCTTGTCTTCTTTATAGAAAATCACTCGTGTCTATCACTCGCACTCGGCACATCGTGCCAGATGCGGGCGAGAAAAAACATCGCGCGCCTGGCAACAGGAGCGAATTTTGTTGTTTTTATTATTTTAAGAGTTATTCGAGAAAAATCAAAAACTTGGTTGGCTAGGTTAAGAGAGGCAACATTTCTGAGTCATTGTTAGTCACAAAAATAAATCATAACCAACTAGCGATATTCCATATTCATTAATAATCCCAACGAATATAGAATCTGATGTTTATAAAATGATTTTATTAAAACAAAACTCCTTAAATCTATTCACAGCCTGATGCAATGATGATTATTGATATCGGATAGATTTAATTATAGGGATGGGTTTTGTTTTGATGATAACTTATTTACTTTGCCCGTCATCCCAAGGATGTTAAACTAAGCCTCTTTTCCTTTTCATCGAAGGTTTAAAGGCGTTTTATATTTTAATTACATGCATTATGTTATTAATGAAGATCTAGATATTAGGAAAATGGAAAGATTCAAAGAATCGGATTGCATGTAAATAATATAATGGCTGTTTTGGATTTAATCTTCTTTTTTAATTTCACCCGGGAATAATTGACTGAGAATGGATTTTGGGGTTCAAGGATTATGGTATTTTATGGTATAATAATCATGATGGTAGAAATAGAAGGATTTATAATTTTGAATTTGGAAAGGAGTTTAAAAAGGGCACGGCAATAGTTTTAAAATAATTTTTAAAGGTAGGATTTTAAGGTATTGGCGTAAATCTATGTAATGCGTTTATTTTAATTTTAATTTTAAAAATTAGATCTAGCGAGGCGGAATTCCAGATTATATAAGAGGCATAAAAAAATTGTACGGAAATGAAAATGTACTATATAGCTTTATTATAGTTATTATTTATATATGATTTTTCCATGTAAAATGAATATCGAATATAATCAGGAGGTATTTTGCTTCGTTTTTTCACGATATGGGTGTTATAGTAATTTTAATCGAAAATTTAGAAAAATATTTACTAGGTAATTTATTTTAATACCATAATTCCATATTTCTGTCCAGATCAAGAGACTATTTATTTTTAGGAATCAGGATTTGATTTAACAAATAACTTTTCCAATATTGCCCGTTTCTCCTCTGTTGATTTTAAAGTTCTAAATTGCATTTATGTTCAATGCACTAATATATTGGTTATCCAATATTTCATCTATTGATTATATTTTGTGCTTTGGTCCAATTAAATTCCTTTTTTAGTCCATTTTTATAATTTCAGCATAATGAATAAATTCTATATTGAGATACAAATTTGATAAGATTTTCCTCAAACAGTGAAGGATATTAAAAATGATTTCTTTAAATTCTTTATTTAGAAAAACTTTTGAAACATCGCAGAAAGAGAAAAAAGATATTAACGAGAAGAGGAAAATTATAAACGTTTTAGCAATTTGAACGTATTTGAAGAGTTACAGATGTATATTATTAATCGACAAATAGAAAATCTTCACTTTGAGTCCAGGTGTTCAAAACAGATACTTAAAATAATAATTGAATCTCACTCTTTCCCGAGCAGTCTGTTAACTACATCAATCAAAAGGAACTGGTTATACATAAACTACCGTAGTTATACATTTATTTTTCAGTACATGCTTTCGTGTCCGAAACGATTACATAACCAAATTTCGATTGTTAAAAATACATCTAGGCGACATTATTTTCAGACGCGTATAAAAAATCGAGTAAACGCCTCTGATTAGTATTCCGATCGAAATCTTTGAATACATTTCGATTCGCGGCTTCCGGTAAGCGCGTTGCCGATTTTGGCCGGCAGAGGCGCTCCGCCCGCAAACAATAGGGGCGCCGCGGGCGTCCAATTACCGTCTGAATGGCGTCTGTATTTATTTAATGACTAATGACCCAGCTGCAGGGCAACAAAAATGTTTCCGAGCCCATTGTTCGCGGCCGGCTACAAAAGGCCACTTAGAGCCCGCTCGCCATATTGTTTTCGGGCCTCAATAGGGTCAAAATATTGAAAAATTGAAAAGCGGCGTCCGGACGCCGACGCCACCGCTCCAGTGTACAAAAGCGCCAGATGAAAGTGAAAGATCTAATCTTTGGCGAGGGCGGGCTTTCATTCATTGGCCGAATTAAATTTTCCGAGGTATTGAATTGTTAGATTGTACGGATTACGCGGGAAAGGAAAACGCAGAGTGTACGAGTGGGCCGTTAAAAGAATAAGCCGCCGAGGAAAACATCATAACACACAATTTAATTTATTCATTTATGGATAGGGGATGAATCTTAATAGATTGCGTACTCGACAACAATGTCGACGAAAACATCTTAGTAATTTATTCAAGTGTGCTGAAATTTCTGAACTAATAATTGAAATTATCCGTTTCCAAATATTAATAATAAAATGACACATAAAATCGAAACCGGGTATATATATTAAAAATTACCAGAAATACAAATTGTGGGATGAATGAGATAAGTTGAAGCAACGAGGTAATACCACGTTAGAGGAAAAAATAGGTACAATTTTTGGTCATATTATGTATCTGATAACCTTTCTACAAATTAAATTTCTAAATTAAAAATAATATCAACAGAATACGGCAAAATGTTAAACAAAATAAACCGAAATAACCTTGTCATAGTTTACCATTGAAGCATCTCAAATTCCATTTTTATTTTATGCCAAAAAGTATTACTGTTCTCAAACTATCTATATTCTCAAAGATTTCATTATTTTTATCTCTTAAAATTTATCGCCGACGAATTATTTCTCAGCTAAAGTAACATCAAGAAAAAAATACAATTTTAGTAGATTTGTTTGTAAGGGGCGTGTAGTTGGCATGGAGATTTCGTTTATAATAAAATACATACCAATAATGTATTACTTATAAATACATTTATATAAAACTCTCCGGTAACCATAGCTATTACTCTGCTCAACCACTTGGCTAAATATGTAGATTTATTTAATGTCAAATATCGCCATTTCGTTGATCTTTTGTATGAGATTTTACAATTTAATATAACGGACCAACTGATGACGGTTTTTTTAACATATAGTATTTTTTTTATTTTATTCCTGTATATTTATACGTTATTTGCTTTATTTCACTATTTTTTGTTGTTATTTTACATTTATACTATTATTTATGTATTTTTTTCACTATACTACTATGTTTTTATTCGTGATTGACGACCTGGGTTATTCTGTAATGCCAATCACGTATTGCCTTTAAAATAAATAAGATGATTAATTTATTTAAAAATATGTATTACATCTTAAACTTCCAAATATTAATCATTTATAGTTATAATCCTAAAAAAATAAACACCTAAAAATAAAATTGTATTTAACAGAAGTATTAATAGATTTGTTAGGAATTGAAAATATATATTCGTCGGAAAAGGATTAAATATTAAGCAATGCTCAAGGAATCTTTTTCTTAGAAATCATCCGTCCTTTGTGACAAGGTCTGGTATGATGAACTAATCTATAAACTAATTAAAGCTAATTTCCCCACCCCATATATCTAATTGATTCAATCATTCCTAACAAACAGCCAATTAAGTGCCAAAATTCGTTGAGAGTTTTCTTCTCTCCTTCCGATAAGGCAAGAGTTTCTCGAGGATATAACTTACTACCTCTTTACTTTTCGATGTACACCAGTGATATCCCTATTTCAGACAATAAGCATAATTATCTTGTAGCGCTTTATGGATACGCCATAATTAGTCACAGTCTTAGCCCAAAGCCATCAGTAAAAACCAGGGCTGTGTAGTTGTTAAAAAAAACACGACTCCGACTCCAACTCCGATGGTTACCATTTTGTGACAATTTTTAGATCAGTATTCATATGTACGATCAAATTGCTTGGGAACGTAACTCTTCCCAGAGAGTCGTCGATCAAAGTCCTGGGAATTCTGTTCAACTCTCCAGTAACCAGAGCTATTACACTGCTCAACCACTTGGCTAATCATATTGATAATTTCGATGTAAAGTATCGCCAGTTTGTTGATCCAATTTATGAGATTTTATAATTGCTTGTATTTTCAATGATAATAAATAAATAAAAAAATATTTCGGTATATTTCAAGCATGTTTAAAGTAAATATATAACGATGTTATTATGTTTACACCATTAATCACACATTTTAAACGAGTACGCCATAAATTTGGACATTTTATCGATTCGTTCGTCCATTAAAAATGTAATCAATCAAGCAATTACCATTAACGCCATGTATAACACTTAAATCTACACGATAGCCCAGGTTCTTCGTCGAGATCCTTAATACGGGTCAACCTCCTGCAAAACGTATTCATATACCCGTGTCTGATGAAAATCACTGAAAAAGTATAGGGGAATAATAATATTTATTATTAAACAGTATGTAAAATAAGATTATTTTATAGTCTCACGTGAATCTAAATTTATCCGGCAACTTGGCTTGCTGAATAATGTTTCAGAGCCCGCTGCATAATTCAGCAGCTTCCTTTGACTGCATCCATATTTTCTGTACCAACAACCATAAGAAAACAGCCAAAGACTGTTGCTAGAATATATTCCAGGATTAAATGAAAGCCTACGATCTCAATAGAATCCTTCGCATCCTATATCCGAACGTGTACAGAGCAATGAATACTGATATCGAATGAATATTTATTAAAAGCACTTTATTTAATTATTTTATGATTAAATGCATATAAATTAATTATTGTTCGCATTCACTCGAATATAAATCATTGGCATATCGTATTTTCCGCATCTCGTCGCAATATTAAATTATGGATATTGAATAGCCATATTTTTTACACGATTATCCATCAAAACGATCACATTTTTGAACGTGTCGATGCAAAAAAGCGCATCGCCCCAAATGATATACGGCCAGTGCATTTCAATATGGCCTTTTCATATCTACTTTAATTTGGACATTAATCAAGTTTGAATGGGTGTTTGCTACGCGGACAATCCATCACACGGGATTCGATCGTGAAATATCGGACGAATTTTTTTTTTAATTCCATTGTGCCACGTGGCATCCGGAAAATTGCATATGTACATATGGAGCATTTTTCCCCAAAGGGAAAACCCGTATAAATTACACGCGACGCCGGCGTCGAGCTAACAATAATCATTAGTATGAATTACGTCGACGCTATGTCGGTATATGGTCCGCCATAATTAATATCGACAAGTTGTTCCTGAAGGGAAACAGCATCCGAACTACATTGAATGGGGACACTGTCACAATTCGTTTTAATTAAAATTTAATTATACGGAAAAATTATGCGGATTTGGGTCGAATTTTACGGAAGATTACATCATAAGTTCTAACGACTTTGCTGAAATAATAATAAATTATAACGTAATCTGTTGAAATAATTTGAAAATCTCAAAATTTTCTACATTATTAAACATAATATGATATATGATAATCGTGAAATATCATATATTAAAACATAGTGCAACAATGCAACAAAAAAATATATCAAACTACAAATCGTTTCATTTTGAAGAAGGTTTAGCTACAGAAAAGCCAAGTACTTTGAAAATTTAGACACTAACATACAAGATATTAAAACAAACCTGAAAATTATTCTAGAAAGTAACCGGAAAATGGATCCACGATTTGTATTGGAACTGAATATTTTTCTTTTTTATAAAGAAAATGTACATCAAGTATTATATAGTAATGCAGACAATTATCAATAGTAGAAGATACAAATGAATAGAGCTAATGGAGAACTTAGACATGACGCAGTAAGAAAGCAGAAACTCTACTGAAAAACTACAGAATAACGTAAAATCAAACCAAATTGCAAACGTGCTCATCGAGAATGAGAAGCTTCAAGACGAAACGAAGAAAAATAAAATAACAAGGGACATCAAAAATGAATCGTTACATCTGAGTAGGGCTTGCATTACCGGTTAACCGGTTTATCGATTTCCCGGTAAATCATAAAAACCACACCATCAACCAAACCACACCGCATATGCATGCGGATTAGGGTGTTATGTTTTTGTTTAATCGAGATTGCAAAACTCGGTAGAATTCCTTCCTGAAAATGCTGAAACGAATTAATGAAATTAAAAATGCGATCTTATAAAGTTTGATTGATATAAAATCGGGGATAAATATCGATATATGAATTTGATAAGATCTCTGACATAAAATTGGCATTACAACCGGTAAAACTAGCTGTAGAAGCTCTATGTCGTGAAGACATAAATCTATATACAGGCGACATAACATTTAAATTTATGCTTGATGAACTGTCTAAATACAGTTCTTTTTTAGCCAAGGAACTTAAAGAAGAGTCACACCCGAACAGTTGGTGCTAGTTGGACACAGACCGAATGTATAATTATCTTAATGATCCTGATACAATAAATGATTTTGACGAATGGTACATTCACAACGAATAAAAAACAACAATAATGGCGAAAATCATAGATAAGCATGTATTTTAGAGGGATGAAAATTATAAAGTTTCTGAACAAAAAGATAGAGAAGATGAGATAGAAATAGTCAAAATATTAACACTTGAAGAAAAGCTTAAATTAGCAATAAATAACAAAAATATAAAAATAAACGACAAAAATAAAGTGGATAAATCAAAAAAAGATAAATTGCAAGCCCTACATCTGAGCCATGATTTTACTGAAGAAGAGATCAGCGATGGGATAATGAACGTGAAAATGGCAAAAACATCTGGAATTGATGATATTCAAACTGAAATAATTTAAAGTGTTGGTCCAATCAAACGAAAATTAGTATTAGCAATGCTTAATCACTGCTGTGCTACAGTTAAGCTCCCAAAAATGTGGAGTAATGCTAAAAGCCCCAAAATGACCCCAAAGCTTTCGGCTAATCTCGATGCTATGACAGCCTTTCAAATTGTGTGAATACTATCGAGAATAGCGCTAATAATCGTCAAGAAACTAATCAGCATTCAGGCGGGCTTCAGACCAGATAAATCAAGCACTGGTTATATTAGAACACAACTTTAGAGAAGGCGTTTATCAAAAAAAGAAAACCATAGTAGTCGTATTCTTCGACTTATTGGCACCCTACAATACGGTCATTCATATACTCCTACTAGTCAAACTCTAAAAGGACTAGCATTTTAATAGCATTATAGCATCAATGCTTAGAAAACAGATTTGTAGTCGCTAAGCGATAAAAACTCGATACAGAACACAAAATGACCTAAAAAAATGTGCTAGTGCCGATGTTATTTAGCATTTATACGATCGATCAAGTGATAGTCAATAGGAAAAGACACTACCTCTATTCTTATGTTTAGTCATAGCATCACAAAGTACCTCTCTCACTGAAAAACTCTGCTCAGGCTCAACGTGTATTATAAAGCAAACACCCTTAGATCTAGCTCATGAAAGACCGAAATAGCTGCTTTTCGTTTAAACAACAAGCTTGCTAGAAAGGAATTGGACAAGCAATGGCGAGGAAACAGGTTCGAGTCAATATATTCAGGCGTAACTTTAGAACGAACCCTATCTTACCAAAAATCAATCAAGAAAAATCAAGCACATATGATGCTAAGCTTTCCGCACTTAAGGTATTAGCCGTGGCCTTATGCTACTCGTCATGTCACACTGCAACGATGCATGTGGCTCTAAATGAAACCTATTGTCTAACAACAGGATGCTTAAAACCGACAAAGGTGTCAAAAGTTCACGTATTGGTTGCAATTGGTTACTCTTTCTAAGCAATCGTCTGTTAAAGATCTGGGTATTTTGTTTGATTCTAAGTTAAAATTTAGTTTATATGTATCGGACGTGTGTATGAGATCGTCAAGAATGTTGGGCTTGTCTTGAGAAATTCTCATCACATACGTAGCACCTTAGTCATACGAGTGCTATACGATGCATTGGTTCGGAGCTTGCTTGAATCAGGTTCCATTATATGGGCGCCTTATGACGCCTCGAATTCCCTCAGAATTAGAGAAAATACAGAAGAAATTTCAATGACATCTCTATACGAGGGATTCTACCCCAGTTTATACCCCAGCGCATGGGTGCAGGGCTGCCTGGGGTATATAACCCTCGAGAAAAGAAGATCGATTTACTTGGCAAAGCACTTCTTCAAGCTATTGGTTGGCGCAGTACATAACCCCCTTGTACTGTGCGAGTTGTCCTTATGGGCGCCACCTCACTACCATCGAGCCCGTTCGCGTGTGCTTTTGTGAGGACAGGCTCACTCAGAAATCGGTAGCCAGAGCTACGTCGTTCAACCATTTGGCCGAATATGTGGATATATCTGATGTCAGCAGCTGCTTTGTTGATATCCTATATGAAATTTTATAATTCTTTCAATTTATTGTAATATATGTTGTTGTTGTGTTATTTATTTTTCTCATGTATTATTATGTGTTATGCGTGATTGGCGAACTGGGTCATTCTGTAATGCCAATCACGCATTGTCTTTAAATAAATAAATAAATAAATAAATAAATTGGATCGCTGGATATTGCCAGCTTTACCAGCTTTGCCAGAACAGCAAACGTCCTCACTGGCACAGCTACTGCGGAACGAGTCAGGAGGTGGTGAAACGCCGTTTGCGTTCAGTTCAAACTGCAGCTTGCAGAGAAACTCCTATTAGGCGGATCCCTGCCCCAATAAGGAAGGGTGGAAGACACTCATTCGACTTCGAACGGGCATCGCTAGAACCAGGGAAATGTTGAAGAAGTTGGGTTACTCAAATGAACCTGCGACCGGCGACTTCGGAGAGTTGCAAACCGTTGAGCACGAACTCAGATCTGCGCTAACCCCTTCAGTCTGTACCCTAGACGATCTGCTAGATTTGGCTAAAATCCACCATGGTTTCCGAACCAAAGAGAGGCGGACTCATAAAGAAGCTGTGAGTCAGTATGACTGCGTCGAGTCGCAGCGCGATACGCGCTTAGGGCAAGATCCCCCCCGCACCCCCGTTTATATCTCAATGGAGATCTTTTTTATACCTCTGAATTAAGTTTCTAAAAACGGGTAAGTGTCAAACAAATTGACCAAATCCAATAACAGTTTAGATCAACACTCATCTAATAAAACAACTTTTAACGTGAAAATTTATAGAATTTAATCTTAAATTAATTTTTAAAATATTAATATTTATCGACAGAAATTTTCAGTGGTTTAAATAATATTTGACGTATTATTTTCAGCTCATTTACTTTTATTGCGTTCACAGTTTTGCAATATGTTTCAATTTTGGCGTGATGCAGGTAGGTTTCTTAACAAATTTGGTCGGATGCAGTATTCGGATAGAGCGGAAGCAATGAAACTACAAATAGACGATAAATGCAATTTAAATCTCGTTTCCTCCGCGGTACTTTTAAACGTAACCGCTCACGGAACAGCAATAATGGAAATCAAATCGGAAGAGAGCCATTTCAAACGGAAAATGCAATATTAAAACACAGACACCGGACGCCAATGTACTGAAAATGAAAATACAATTCTAATAAAAGACTCGACTTTAAAACACAACGAATTTAATTTTATATATATTTTTTTATGTTTTAAATATAAATTGTGTTTTTAAAATTGTGATCGTGTATGTTTTCAGTGCAAAGTTGGAAAAAGTGCTTCACACACTGTGAGGTCAATGTGCACGTAAGGCCATTAGGGTCCTGGAGGCCTTGCTCGCTTAATAGACCTCTTTATTTTCCACACAATAAAGACATGATCATTCCACGAGGAAAACTCAGCTTTATAGAAGCCAGAGCTCGTTTTCCGGGGGTCCTCTCACCCTGTGGGAAACATCCCCCGATATTAGATTATCTTTGCAATTTTCTGTGTTGTTTTCAACTCGACTACACTATTTATATTGCCCCGTCACTGCGTATTGCGGTGGAAAACTGTATTCCTGAACTTTGCCACGAGTTATTTATTATTCGTTATCAATTTAAAGTTTTTATTGCTGTTCAGTTGAAAAATGAATAAAATTGCAATGTATTATGTTGAACAAAAAGCATACTATATTATTTATTCCTGTAATAAAACTAAATATACTAATCGTGTTCAAATATAAGTCTCTTTATTGAGTACAATAGCTATTGGGGACACAAGTTAATTATTTTTCTCGAAGAACTCTTAATTAATATATTTGATTGTACAAAATTTTAGCTTTGGCTGTATTTTTAAATATTATCACGATTTTCCGGGTAAAAATAATTATGCCAACACAGAGAAAATATATGCATTAATAACGGTACTAAAAAAAATCTTGCAACTCTAATGCACTTTTCGAGTAATTACATTTTTAATCACGCTAGATCAAAAAAAGCGAGCGACATATTTGCAGAGCTTCAAAATCAATTAGGTATATGTTCACGACTTTTTATTGTACATTATTATTTTTTATATCATAATTAAGCGTATTTCACATACTTTCAATATCATATAAATTATTAGCAGCTTATATATTTTTCATTTATGAAAAGACTTTGTAAATATATTTCATTAAGCAAAATTATAACTTTAACTGGATTTTTTATTATTATAACGGCTCATCCGGGTAAAAATAATTATGCCATTACAGAGAAAATATATTCATTATTAACGATAATAAAAAATTACTTGTAACTTTAATGCACTTTTTGAGTAATTGCATTTTTAATCACGCTAGATCAAAACAAGCGAGCGATATATATGCAGAGCTTCAAAATAAATTCGGTATATCTTTACGATTTTTAATTGCACATTAACGTTATGAAGAAGTTTTCGATTTATTAATTTAAGAATAAATAACATTTTTTTATATATCATGAAATATTTGTATCTGTAATTAATAAAAATAATGTTGGTTAATAGTTTAATATTTATTTTTCTAATAAATTTTATTATTTAATATGACAGAATCTATCTTCACTTATATACATTCCAAATGTCATAATTCTAGTTCAAATGGAAAATAAGTTACAGATTTTTGGCATTAGTATTCCTTTTCCATCCCACTATGCGATGTGCCGAGTGAGAGTAACACGTGCTGAGATAGCTCAGTCTGCGGCGAGACATCGCCGAGAGCATTATCATTTTTTGTTAAAATAATCGATAAATAATTCATTAATATCCTGACTTGAAATGCTTGGGGTCCCTGAAAGACCCCTTTCGGACGACGATGATGTTTCCGAGCCGCCGTGACAATTTTAATTATGTCAATTGATTAATACAATAATCACATTGATGTCTTTTTGGATTTTATGAATAAATTAAATCTACCATGTAATATTAGAAAAGTATAGACTCTAAAACAGTGAGTTTAAGAAGATTGAGATTAAAAAAAATCAACAAAAACGTGCGAAAATTATTTTTAATTTAAAAATATTAATAATAATATTAATCAGCTGTCGCCAAACTTTAGGACTTCCTGAACCCCTAAATCCATAATTTTAAATCCTATTATTTAAATAAAACTAATTTTAGTCTTAAATATATTTAGAGATCAAAGTATACTGAACATACACGTGGTTAATAAAATAAAACTATTAATTGTAATAAAAAAGGATAAAAGTTTTGAAACTTTTGATTTTAGGCAAAAATATTACAAGTTTGCTTAGCCAAGTCAGACCGATGGGGTCTATTTGGGATGCTAATTTTTTGATTTTTCGCTAATAACTCTTTTAATATAAATCCTTAATGTCACAAACCTTTTAGAGTTATCTAAATAAGTATAAAGAATACATATTATAAATAATCAATAATCTTTACTGTCTGCAATTACGAAAAAAAAATGAAAACGACGCGATGTTTATTCTCGCTCGCATCCGACACCATGTGAAAGTGAGAGTGAAACCGTACTAGTAACACGTGCAGCGATCTCTAAGACGGCGGCAGGACATATTGATTAGTAATAAAATACTAAATATCCATTAAATTACGAAGCATATCATAAATAACTTTTATTATCATTAGA
Source organism: Philopotamus ludificatus (assembly GCA_022495035.1). Classification (NCBI taxonomy): domain Eukaryota; kingdom Metazoa; phylum Arthropoda; class Insecta; order Trichoptera; family Philopotamidae; genus Philopotamus; species Philopotamus ludificatus. The sequence goes on along the minus strand of JAGXCT010032465.1, from coordinate 1,959 downwards.
ATAATCCATTTTTTAGCATTTTAAGTCGGTGGGGTATATTTTCCATAGTAAATAGACCCCATCGGGTAACGCCGTTGGTTTCGAGCCGCCGTGACCGGTCAAACTGACGGGCGCTAATGGTGCATAGGGATTGTTTTATTCTCCTTGTGCACACACAAAAGTGAAAGAATGTGGTACTATATTTATTGTTGACTGTCATTCCCAGCTAAGCGGCAATACAAATGTGCAAGAGAGAGACAAAGTATAAGGCGCAGTTCCCATCGTTCATTCATTTTACAATGGTTACTTGTTAATCGTTTCAATGAAATTTCATTTCAGGGTCTAATAATGCAATTTAAGAGGCAAATTAAGAAATATTTCACGCGAGCTACCGAAATGCCGCTCGCGATCGACCGGTAGCTTATGAGCTACCCTTTAGCTACCACTGCTTTAAAAGAAGGAAGCAGAATTACAAAATAATTTCTTGCTAGTCCAGATTTCGGTTGCTTAAAGTATCTAGAAAGTCAAGTTTTATGGAATATTTCTTCTAATTTTTTAAGGAAAATTCATAATAATTATTATTAGTAGTATTTATTAATTTAATGTCATAAAATAATGTTGAATTAAGTTTATATTAGAACGTTTATTGTCTCTTGCATTCTGCACATCGTGTTAAAATTACATATAAAAAAAAACATAGTGTCGGATGAAAAACAAAATATTAGTCATTTGACATATTTTAATAAGGCAAATGAAACTATTCGCTAGCAAAATTAATTTAAGCTCCATATCGCTGCAAAGTTATGAACCATCAACAGCAGATGTGCTCCACACAAGAGATCTTAGTGGAATATTTTAGTTTATTTTTCCTAAAAAAATATATATATTTATTAAAGATTTTAAATAAAATTATACATATACAATGTAATTATTAGTTAATTAAATAATTCACATCGTATATAATTTTTACTATTTAAATTTTACGCATAATAATTTGGTTAAAATTTCGCTGGCTTGTGATTTAATTAACAATGTAATTATGTTGTAATTTGAATTTTACAATAGTTAATTAAAAGTTATATTCGCGTCGAAAAATATCGTTAAAAATTTTCGGCGCCCTAGAATTTTCTTGAATGTAGAAAATTATTCAAACTTTTTATCAATTGTACAAAATCAATCGCATAAAATTTCGGCAAAAGCAAACATTAATGAAATATTTCCTGAGAAAATCTATACGTATTTTTTTTTTTTGTATAAATACATCGATTTTCTCGTGAAAGGTATACGATATAGGCTTTATTTTTGTTCGAGGTTCTTTATTAAATTAGTCTTGCGACAGAATAAATAGAAACACAAATTCAATGACAATTTCCTGAAGTTTCGCCCCCTGCAAACACAATACTCGTGTATTGGCCAAAAACTCAAACAAAAAGGGTCCGTGACGTCACCGGGGTCCCGTGGGTCACAGGTATAATTTTATTAAAACCTTGTTATGTGGGCAGCCTCGACGGGTCAAAATATTTGGCCGCTACATGAAAATTTTTGCGTGCACGTAAATATAAAATAAAAGTTTGACTTTCGCTGTTGTCGCAATTATCGCTCTTATGCAATTATTCGGAAAGGCCGTTTTCAATTGAATAATTTATTAGGGCTGTTGTATTTTATTTAAATTTACACGATTTAAGTGCTTCGTGTGTGAATATAATAATAAAGTGAAGGGATCCGACGGATTAGATGTCTTGCTTTGTGCATACTTGATGCCGCAATAGCTTCGGAGCCGTGCTATGCTTTGTCGCTGTATTATCTAGCATGTCCGTGGAAAATCCAGCTAAGTCTCTCATACTCCGAGTGCATCATTCACGTCTGCTTTTGCTGTATATTTATTTTTTTAAATCACATTTTATAAAAATATTAAATACAACTAAAAAGTAATGTCGTTTTTTTCAATGAAATTCAAAACAATTTTTCTTATACTTTATT
>JAGXCT010032464.1:0-10590 GCA_022495035.1 Philopotamus ludificatus | reverse complement strand
AATTGAACTTTGATAAATACCCAACAAAACATTGCAAAAATATGTACATGTTGGTATACACATATCCTTGTGTGCATGTAGATACATTTAATGTTAAATATACATTTTAATAATCTTTTATATGAGGTTTTATAATTATAACGGATTAATTAATGACGGTATTTCTTTATTTTTTATTACGTTTTTTTTTCTTTACTGCTTTTATTTTTAGTTGTTATTTTATATTTCTACTCTTTATTTACATTTGATTTTGTATGTTTTTTTTTATGTTTTTATGCGTGATTGGCGGCCTGGGTTAATCTATAATGTCAATCACGCATTTTTTTTTTTTTATGAAATAAATAAACAAAAAATATCCATCCTTCTGGCAAATAGTCAACACGACATATTTAAAAAATAATGTTTATTCCAAGAAAAAAATAGTTATTCATGTATTACTCGGCATATCGTACCGAATGCGAGCGTGAAAAAACATCACGCGCAGCAACGAATATTGATGTTTTTATTTTTTTCGCAATTGCGGATAATAAAGTCAATGATTATTCATAATATTAATTGATTTTTTTAGACGAATACAAAAAGTTTGTGACATGAAGGAATTATATTAATCGAGTTATTCGAGAAAAATCAAAAACGTGAGATACCTAATATACTCCCATCGGCACGACTACATAGTTTTTTAGCTTTTAACTCCATATTCCATAAATCATCTTCCCTTTTCGAATCTTTCAATATTATCTTTAAAGAAATTCTGAAACGTAGTTTTTTAATATCAATTAGCGTATTCGTTGTTTTCGTTACTATCTACTTTCATGTTTTTTTTATCTTAAAGGTGCATATTTTTGATTAAATGTCAATCTTTTGCTTTTCCATAAATGAAAAATTCGACTTAAACTCAGAAATTCCGCAATTTTTTTTAAATCAAACCTTTTTTTTATTATCCAGCTCAATATTATAGCAATTTCATTCATTATATACAGAACGCTATATAACGAAACGTATTGAAATGCCGAATTTCAATTGATTGTTAAATAACATGTAGGTTTAGCCATTATATTCGATGAATTGTACATTTTATTTGCATATAAATTTGAAGAGACCTGTACGTATAAATCGTCTGATAATATTAAAGTGTGTACCCAAGTATTTTTAATTTTTTTTTATCGTGTAAAAATATAAAAATAGCCTATGGATTGATTACGTCTAATCGTTATGTCCACTGATAACGCCACGTTATCAGAGCGTATAGTTGCATATTATCCAATTTCATGGATAATCTTCAGGAATATATACGCGTGAAAAGAACAGATGACGATTCGTATTAAAATAATAATTAATCGTATAAGCACCTGGTAAATCTCGGAATACGTTTGATTTTATTATAATACATGTTTCTATTGACCGTAAGCTCGGTCTTATTTCGTATATAGAATTATTTATGACCTAAATCCGGAAAAATCTCATATTAGTGACGTATGGGTAATCTTTGTTGTTTTATATATAAATATAAAATAAAAAGGTTAATCTTCCGTATATACCTTTGGAAAAAGAGAGGAATATCGCGAGGCTTTTCTTCTTTTGTTCTTGCGAATAAAAAGAATGTCAAAGGACATATTTTATCGCAACATGAATATTTGTTAATGTGGTGACCCTGTCTTATTTTGTGTTCAAATGGAATTCGGTAAGCGAGGACCCTTTGTCGGGGACTAATTGGAGACATATTTTTTTTTAATAACTAAATCATCAACAAATATTTCTCATATCAATTTAAATATGCCATATGGAAAAATTTACATTTATAAACAAATTATCGGCCATGTTAGATGAATCGTCTGATTTTTTGCGCCAAAAAAACATGCGAAGGTCGTGTCTATCCATCGGGTCGTCGGCTCGTAAGCACGTGTCTTACGGTAACTGTCTGATTTAACCCTTTCGGCGCGGGTTTATTCGCTAAAAATATATAGTTTCAACCTTTGATATATAAGCGCTCCATATCAATTGTATACATAAATAACTAATCGCCTTCGATAAAAATTACACCAGTAAACAATCTCAGATTACGAATATAAATCATTGGATTTCTGTTTTCATTGAATATTTATATATATTTTTTTAGCGGCTATCTAAACTTTATATCGCCAAGTTTCGACGGATCAGTGAAAGGATGAAGAATTCGTTTTAAATATCTGTCGAGAGAAAAAAAAGTTTTTTAACGCTCCAGACGCTCGGAAAATTCGGTGAAAAATAATGGGGGAAAATGTGAAGAAGTCACGTCGTTTAGGGGGCGTCAATTTACATCCGTGTAATGAATATTTACACGTGGTTTTTCCCGACGTCGGGAAAATATCACATTAGTAAAAAAACGGCGTTATAATTCGGCGGTCGTGCAGTTTTAATGGCAAAAATCTCATTACTGACACGTGTCGCACAGGGTTAATAACATTACTCAACTCATAATATATCTCAGTTTTTAAACTTAAGTATGTCAAAAATCGCCTATTAATAAATTGTACGATGTTCGAATAATGTAGAGATTTTTTTTTGAGTGCGAAGATAAGAACGTCGTTCATTGAGGTCATAGTTATGATACTATCGTCGTTTAAAATAATTATAAAAAAATAATTAGCACATAACTGTGATACTGGATCCATTGTAATTTTAATTAAATATTCATTAATCGTGTAATTTATTCATCACCCTTCTCGTACGTTCATTATTTAACCTAGTGGCATCCAAATGACATCATCGGATGAGGAAATTTGTAATTTAACGCATATTTTAACAAATATCCAACATAATATGAAGTAATAAATAACCCGTAGTTACGGAATAAGATTTTAGCTCAAATACGTCACGACTTATGACATACGTACATAGAAATTAAAAACCAAGACGATCTACAACCGTGCTTTAAGATCTATACAGATTCCGAATCTGTGAAAACCGATTCGTGTCGTTGAATAAGCTGACGTTATTTACAACGACTTTGAAAAGGCGGTCGAAATTCGGCTTATTTCGAAATTAGATTAGTTTTGGATTCTCGGATAATCTCTTACACTTTTTTCTCCCCTTATTTAATGGAAAGGAAACAATACGTGATACATAACTCCTAAAAATTGCGTATCTACGATGATCCCTCCGGAATCCCACAGGTCTCCGGAGTCTGATACTTTGAGACACGAAAAACACTACGCCCTTTCTTTGAATTTTTCATTTTTTGCAGATAAAATTAAAAAAAATTCTATACATCAATTTAATAGAAGATGCCGTTATGCTAGAAAAAATCTGGAAGAAATTCTTAAGATATATCCACATGAGAAAATTTGGATTTTACCCGACTTTATACTCCAGTTGCTTCAGATACGTAACTATGCAGGAAATGCGATGGATATATTTGTAAATCACTACTTTAAGCTGTTGATTGGTATGGCATATATCATCCTGGTATTCAGGTAACCTCAGATACGTAACTTATTCGCAGAGTGATTTATCTTCCGCTAAATGTGAGGATAGGTATCGGAAACCCTCCGGTAATCAAAGCGATTGCTCTATTTAATCACTTAAAATATCCTCATTTTGTTGGCCATACGACTGAATGATTGAAGACGGTATTTTCTAATATTATTATGTTGTATGTTTAAATTAAGGGAACCGAAAAGTGATCTTTTTTATATTTTCTTGCGAAAATATTTATTAATAAAAAAAATATTAAATACTTATTTACATGTCATTTTCAATGACCTTTTGTCAACGCGTAGACAAATTTTAAATTCCCTTTTTATAGATCTCTTTTTGTATAAATGTCGAATATTTTTTTTCCTTTAAAGGTCCTGGTGAATATAAGGATAATATGGATTAAACTTCCTACTCAAACTGGCGTTCTTGAATCACAACAAAATAGATCCTTTCTTTAACTCCAGAGAAATCCCATTAAGCACAGAGAAGGACCTTCTTTATTGTTAGAGCTGATCAAGGGTTTGAAAATGGGAATTTTCTGGAAGAAAGTCATTGTTTTTGTTGTTCAGGATTATTGTATAGAACCCACTTTCAACTCCAGTTACAATACGTCGTAAAAACGGGATAATACAGATGATACGGATTGATTTAAGGACAATATCATCTAATTTTGAATACGTTATTTTTGAGTGATGTTCTTGAAGACAGTATTTCCATTTAAAAAAAAAAATAAAGGGCGTGTAAAGGATGTGGAAAGGATTCGTGACTCGGACCATGGCGAGCCTTTACTCTCGCCGGTGGACGAAATGCAAACACAGTACGTTTAGTTGAACACATCGACACATTTATTAAATAAAAAGAATTATTACGAGGCAGCAATATTGTTACGGAATAAACTTGTGATCGAGCGGCGATCCTGGTGCGCTCTCTGTCGCGATACCTCTGTAGCAATGACGGCAATCCTGGTCGAGGTCCAGAGTGTCGCGACCCTTCTGGTCCTCGACGAGGGCCAGCTGGAGGCACGGAGTAGCTCGACGAAGCATCACCAGTCTGCGGTCCCAAGTCGTGGAAGCTGAGGCGGAGTCCTGGCTGATCTGGTTAGCTGCGGTATATGGTGTCGGAATAAGTAATGGCCATACGAAGGACGAGGAGAGTCTCTAGAGTCGTTATGGCGAAGTAACGCAGGAACGTTATCACGCTGCAACTGCAGGCGGGGAAGCGTGGTAGATTTCCGGGCCGTGTATTGTTGCCAACATGACGTTGGCCCAAACACGTGGAATAACCACCACAGGCGCAAATGTGTCTCATGAATTTTTGGCCTCAAAACTGAATTTAAAAAAATGCTATGAAGTATTTTGAAATACTTTTCGGTCCCCCTAATATTATTGGTTTTTATTATTTATCCGTAAGAAAAACAAAAGACAAGCTTTACATGACCCTCATCTCATCAGGCCTGTTCTAACATAAGGGTTGGGTTCTGACAAAGCAAGATGAGCGATATCTGGATATCCTGGAGAACAGGATTCTGAGACGGATATTTGGAGTCGTATTCGATGACGAGGATTCGCGTGTCCGAAGCAACGAGGAGCTGTTTTGTAGGTCACAGCTGTCGTCAGAGTGGCCAGACTCAGTGTCAAGGATGCGGGAAACAAGCTTTTCTATCCTTGGAGGAAAAGAAGACCGATGCCGAAGTGGTTGGACTGTGTAAAGCGGGATGCTGTATGATTGAAACTCACTGGAAGATGGAGCCACTTCGCAGCAGGCCGGAAAAAATGCATAAGGGTGTTTAAATGAGGCCAGGGCTCTATAATAGGGCTCTTGATTATTAATACGTATATATTTATTTATTCTGTGTTTTATTGTCATGAGACTTGGATCATCCTGTGATGTCAGCCACGCATTGTTTTAAAATAAAATAAATAAATAAGTGGGTCCGACGGTAATCACTTAAGTCGAGTCCGCGTAAGTCGGGGTTTAACTTTGCATATAAACACATATAAATTCTGTTTAATTGGGACTAAGGACTAAGAAAAACATTCGTTTATAATAAATATATTTAATTAAACTGCCGTTCTTTGAACATATTAAAAACCAAATATTACATTAAATCAAATAAAAAATGCTTTATTTTTTTAATGCAAAATTTCTTCGTAGCAAGGTAATATATTTTGAATCCTTTTTGGTTTTTAGCTATAACGCGTTCTTCGTTATTATATACGTTTTCTAAAAATAGCCCTTTTTTAGTATAACTGTATTTGAAGTGTCGAATACTTTGGTGACCTTTTGCTTTAAATTTACTTTTAAATCAAAATGTCTGGCAAGACCTTTAAAAAAGCTGTAAAGCCTAGAATTACTTCGCGTTCGATAAAAGTTATTTTAAGTTTCTTCTTCTAAAATAGAGCTAGATTCATCCACGTTAAATACGATTTCATTACTATAGTCATATTTTTTAACCACAGTCTTGAGTATCTCAGGATGAAAGGACGTAATTCCTTTATTGGCACTTGTTGCCTTTCCACTCTCTGTGATGCTGTGTCACTTTGTTCTTTCAGCCCTTTACAAATCGGCTTAGCTTGACAACACATAGTGTTCTGATCTATGATTTACGTGTAAGTCAGGGTATTACTGTACAAGTGACTGACAAAAAATATACTTACAGAATAACTTGGATAAAAATGAAAATAAAAGATGATTGTTTTCCAAATCGTCTCTTTCCATAACTTCAAATATCATCAGGTTAAAATCACGATCTATATAATTTTCAAAGGTTCGTTAAAAATTAGTTCTCAACCATTGTGCTCTATCTTATCTTTTATTTCGACTTCCTGTTCCTTGGCGATTCTAATACCCGATAATAATACTTTAAAGCAGGGATTAATATCGAGTTCAATAGTCACAATTAACTAGCACTGGTTGAAGGTAAATTATATTCTGTTTTAATTAGAATTTTAAATATTTCATAGTTTGCCGTGCCAATATTGGGGACACCAAGTTTTTATTTTCTCGAATAACTCTTTTAATATAGATCCTACATGAAAAATAAATAAAAACAATAATATTCGCTGCCAATGCCATGCACGAGATGTTTTTTCTCGTGTGCGAGTGACACGCGTGAGTGACACCTGTTGCAAGAGCTCAGTCTGCGGCGAGACATCGTTGAGAGTGTTGACATATTGATTAATTAAAAAAAAATCAAAATATCGATCAAATTATGAAGCATATCATGAATAACTATTTTTATTCTTAGGATAATCCATTTTTAATAAAAATCAATATCTTGACTTGAAATGCTTGGGGTATCTGAGATACCCCCTTCGGACGACGCGGATGCTTTCGAACCGCCGTGACGGATTAGTTAATTAACTTCAGCTTATAATTTGCTAATTTTTTTCGTTACTTCATCAATCCCATCTCCATTGGTTGCATAAACAGAATGAGCGGTAAAATTTTCCCAAAAAAGTGTTTTTATTGACCCGGCGCTACTCGGCTAATTCATATACACTGCGAAGCTACAGCACCCCCAAGCAAATTGAGGAAAAATATATTTGTTTAATAATTTTGAATATGAAAATATATATTAAATTAATATTTAGTGTTACGCCGCTCATGTTACCAGCGTCGTATATTGTATGGATGCGGGGAGGCAGCGAAGTGGGGTGGGGGTCTCATCGCTAAGCGCTGTGTTGCGCTGCGACTCGGATCAGTCCTTCCGCAGCACCCCTAAATATTTAACCCGTCGGCCGCCACTGTTGTAAACTATCTATTCTTAATTCCAAAGTCTAGTTCACGTAATAAAATTGTTTATTTATTAAGTCATTGTGGTATCACCATTGATCTGACCATTTTTATGATACAAATATTATTTAAAAAATAAGTTAAAGGTATTTAATTTTTTTGAATTGATATTAGACCGCAGAAAATTTCCAACTATTGTTTTAATAAGTTGAATTCACAGGTTTTAATATATTTTTTTCCTTTTCAGTTCGGGTGTTCATTGGCTCGTCTAGGGCACACGATGGCTCTGTGGTCCGATAATCGTTGAAATCGTCAATACCGAGTGTTTATATAGTGATCGGTTAGGATGTGTTGAAGATGGCGTTCGAATTCAAGTTGAGAATATCATTCTTTTCAACTTTGTATTTAGTTTTAATCGTAATGAACAGCTTCTGCAGTCCCGTACTCGGGATCAGCTGTCGCGAAAAGATAGTCGAGCGTAGCTGCGAGTCTCTGTGCAGCAAGAATGGTACATGCGTGTTAAGAGCGGCGCTCGTGCTGCCGAAGAACACGACCACCAATGCATCTTGGTCAACAGTACGTATAATTTTCGTTTATAAAAAAAAAATCAGCGGATGATACAGAGGGCATCGCCCTGATTTAAACAGTCAATTTTTGAGACTCCCACATATTGGAGAGTCATGTAATGACTATAATTTAAATGTCATATGTCATTCAATATGCGTTAGAATAATTTTCTAAAGTATATCAGAGATTGTATCAAAGCAGAGTATGATTTTTCAGAGTAATGTGATTTATTACATTATTTTTCTATGGGGAAAGTTTTTAAAGAAAATGTGGTATACATTAAAAAGCTTTCAGAGCACGATTAAGATAAGATTTTTTTTGATACGATGCTCTTTCAGCCATTTATATAATCCTTTTAATCCGACGAAAATATTTTTTCCGGTATACTAACTCGTAAAATGTGCCGAAATTATTTGAAGAGATGTTTATATATATTAATGATTGGGTCAGGATGAAGGGGAAACTTTTTTCATTAAGCTTTTCCAATAATCTGGGTCTTAGTTGACAATAGAAGTTTATTTTGTAGAATGTTTCGAATTTCAAGCGAGATTCGGTTCAATTCCAGATAATTGCTACTAATTGAATGTGCTTTTTTTTTTTTTTAGGTTATGCCAGTCTTGGATTTGGCCAAAGAGGAGATCATTCGGCTGAATCTGTTACCCAACATAAACATTGTATGGAAGTATCACGATGACCAGTGCGATGCATCATTCGCTTTAATATCTGCCATAGATGCATATGCAGATGAATGTGTTCACGTCTTCTTCGGACCCGTATGCGAATATGCACTCGGTAAATATTTTATTTTATTATTCATAAATACCAATTTATGCGGAAAATGTGGCCACATGGCCACCATTTTGTTTGCACATTGTGAAATATATTAAGCGAATTAATTTGCAGATGTAAATCATATTTTACTGTGATGATGTGTGTTTATTCAAATATCTGGTTGGATTTTGATTACTTTTTTTAATATAGATACGTTTTGATATACACAGTGAAATGAATGAATTTTGATTACATATTTACATATATACGTACGCTCGAGGCGAAATCTTTCCACGCATCTATCAAAAACCGTATTTTTATAGTGCTATATATTCAATAATTATTTTAAAAAATATTTATATATTTTTAAATCTGGTCATACTCGTCAAAATTATTTTCAGAAAATATATATAAGAAGCTTTTCACAAAATGAATCCCTTTCTTCATATTTCAGAATGATTGCTTTATATGGATACTCTCACAAAACACATGTCTACCCTATTTTTTAAGGGAATCGCGACTAAAACCATTCAGAGAGATAATTGGTTTTATTAAAATATTATCCTAAATCTTTCATTAAATTTTTTTTATTTTCTGTTTCAATTTATCTCTTAAGTTTTTTTTTCTGACCACTTTTTTATTTATTAAATAATTCAAATTAAATAGCATAAATTCCATTTTTCAGGAAATAATCTTAGCAAATAACAATATTGCCTTATCTAGAATGTGTTTTAATTTATTTTAAGTGATTCATAATCAGTTATCGATAAGCAATTCAAACAAAATATTCATCCTTCTCCATATCATAACTGACTAGAAATCTATACGTTTACGTGATTTTATTCATTAAGTTATAAACATTTTCTCTGAAAGATTTCACGATTATAATCATATATCACTCAATGTTTTACGGTTTGATTAATATTAGCCGTATTATCTTATTATTTTCGCATGTTTTCGGGCATAAAATGTCAGCTCTGGAGGTATATCGTTGATTCTGCCAGTTCCGGAAGATGGATGAAGTAATCTTGATTTTTTCCACTATTAATTAATACGTACAAGCCGATTTCTTATCGTGTATTTCTCTCGCTTTCTTTTTTTAGACCTTGTTTGATTATGTTTTTATTTTTAGAAAAAAATGTATTTATAAAAATTTCAATCAAAAAATAAATCTTGAACCCAAACGTTTAAGAATGGTATTTATTTTAATTAAATTTGCGATGCGTAGAAAGTTTTAATGGAAAGGAGGCATTTTTGTAACGCAATTTATGGCGTATAGTTTCTTTTGAAATTTTATTTTCATCTCTAGGATGTTGACCAAAACGTCGTTCTTTCATATTCAATGTATTCTGTAAGTTATGCAAAAAAATATTAATATCTTAAGAAAACATCAGGAAAACTCGAAATATTTCCTAATAGTATAATAGCTGCAATAATAATTTCCAAGAAGAACTAAATGTTGTTTATTTTTAAATATTTGCAAACTGAAATAACATGCAATATTTAACCCTAAAAAATATTTCACCACTTATGTTATTATTAATTATAATCAGGGGTGTCTAGTGATTATATATTATTTATAGGAAAATATAAATTAAATTTATACTTAGTGTTACGCCGCCCGATGAAGAGCAAGTGCGTTATCTGCTCGTCAGCGCTACCAGCGTTATGTATTGGATGGATGCAGGGTAGCAGCGGGGTGGGGGGTTCTCTTCGCTAAGCACTGTGTTACGCTGCGACTCGTATCAGTCCCGCAACTTTCATAATGTGTCACTTTTGAAATATACTTTTTTTAATTTATAATCTTAGGAAGCATCCACAAATATTTTATGGGCCTGGTGGGGTTCTCTAGGCCTAGGGGCGGGTTCCCCAGACTTAGAGTTCACAACAGTATGGACCAGTCTATTGTACTACATTCGGGCTACATGCCTTGCCCAACGTAGGTATTGTTTGAGGACAATGGTATATCCCCATGCATCCTGTAGCACACATGCACCGAATTGGCCTGGATAACGGCCTGGGTCCTCATAGCTCCGTAGAATCTACGAAACCATGATTGTG
>JAGXCT010032463.1:0-10416 GCA_022495035.1 Philopotamus ludificatus | reverse complement strand
AATTATTTAAACAAATAAATCATTTGTAATATTTTTGTAAATATTTTTTTCCTTTTTACTAAAAAAACGGTCATTTTGTTTTGCTATACCTAATATAAACTAAATCCAATCAAATCGTTGTTTAATTTTACTAGAATTTATCTTTGGCGGATATATTCTGCTAATATTACGTTTTCTTTGGCGGTATATCAGTAAATGAAAGACACAACAGATGCAAACCAAATTCCTTACCCCAATTCCCATTTCGATTGTGCTCTCATACGAGTTCATAGAACGTTTACAGATATTTTCAGGCAATCTTGTTTCGTATACTATTTTTCTTTGCAAAGTTCCTTCGGCGCATTAACTGTATAACATCATCCCGCGGGTATATCCCTGGAGCTTGTTAGCAAAACGCCGTCACATATCACATACGAAACACAATTTCAACATGTAGGAAGTTCTAACCTAATTTTGAAATTTTATTCATAAAAAATTGAGCGAGAATATACGCAAAAAAATATTTATTGTGGTTTTACGGCTTTTTTATGTTTGTTTGAGTAGAGAAATTTGGAAAGTTACCAAATAAAAGCATCGTGGTCGTATTGTTAAAAATTAATGGGGTATATAGTTGCTTCTGAATGTGACCTTAACAATACATTAACCATGAAATATATATAAAATAATTATAATATGAAATCTATATATGATTAAACATTTTTTTCATATTATATATATATATATACAATTCGGTGGGACTTTCCATGATTTTAAATATTAATGAAAATTACACAAGGATTGTGGAAAATTTCGCAGTTTGCGCTTTTATATTTATGTGTTGTAAGAAGAAGTAAAAGTTTACAGGTGCGCGGTACGTAACAGTCGCAAATCATTTTCAAATGTGAAATATGCTTTCAGGGCTGTGTGTTTTAAAATTTTTATTTGAGTAATGGAACATTGTTTTTGCGAAAAAAATTGTTATATGCATTTTAATTCGAAAAAACCTCACTGGAATACGCATATATTTTTCTCTTAAAAATTGCAATTTTTTTTTTTTTTTCACGCTCTCTTTGATTAGCACGCTAGATTATTATTCCGTTTGACGTCAGAAAAAGTTTTATATACAAAAAAAAAATTATATTCTCTTCATGCGAAATTCCGCCGTACGTTTTTGACGGCTTTTTAAATTTCGCCTGTTTTTTTTTTACTTACTCTCTAACAATATTTTTTTCCATTTCATCACACCAAGGACGAGACCGTGAAGAAAAAGTTTTGTTTTGCATCCCTTATTGACGTAAAAGTCACACGTTTTCCTACGTCATCCAAGGGCGAATAATTCAATTTCACACAATCAGCGCGGCAGAGCGCTTTTCAGTTTTCTCGGAAAATGTTTGCATGGAAAATGCGATTCCCCTTTTAAAAGGTTGTATGTGAAATAATTTTCATCAAAAACGATCGGTATGAGAAATTTAATTTAAAAAATCCTTATATAAATTACAACGCTCATAAAGTAATAATTATTCTACGGTAAAATATTGCAGCAAGATACTTTTAAATGATTTCGACTGCAGTTATATTCAAGTGATATTCATTTTAATTTATTTTCTAAAATCTCTTGCTGAGACATGACGCAAAGCCTTCTCTTATTAAATATCAAGACGGTTTCACGAAAAACCTTCAAATAAAACGAAGGCCCTCGACTGTGGTCTTTAATTAAATTTGATCCTTTAATCCGCAAAAAGACCAAATGTCCTTTGTGTCAGAGCGCGCGTGAGACAAACAACCCTTTCAGTGCGTACTTTTTCGATTAAATAACAGATAAGCGAATATCCCGAATTCTGTGACGGTTTGATTAAAGTAGCGAAATACGAAATATATTCTGAAAATAAAAATATACGTGTGCGTTGTGTTCGAAATTGAATTTCGAAACGGCAAATGCATTTCGCTTCCATTTTTTCCTTCCATCTTTGTTTGCGGAAATTTAATTTCCGCTCCATTAGAGAAACAATATGATTTTCTCGGAGCTGTAGCCACCGATCTATCCATGACATTTGATTGGAAACAATGGCAATATATGCACTTTAAAGTTAGCATGAAAGAAAACATGTTTTCGAACAGAATTATTATATTAAGTCAATTTATTTGCTTTGGAAAATTTGCAAAATTCTATGAAATAATTCGCGAATTGAAGGCCAACACCGTACTTAAGCACGCATATGGAATGTAAAATTGTGACTAAAAAAACATGAATAATTTTCGACTTGAGCCGTCGTTGAGCAGACGCAAAATATGAAACGATTATGATGAAAATATTTATTTCGCGGGACGAATTTACATTTTCCGATAACATATTGGGTGGATAAATTATTTTTAGAACTGGAGACAGGTCCTTTGATACGTAAAATTAGATTTTAGGGCGTATCTGAAATACTAATTCCACTCGTATTTCCCGGGGGGATGAGTGGGATAATAATAATGCAACGGAAAACGTACCTAATTAAAAAAATGCGAGTCGTTCTTTTTAAATAAAAAAAAACTCTTTGACATGCGAGAGAAATTTTACACCACGGCTTTAATCATTGCTCTCTCTGCTAATATTAAACATGAAAGCTTTCCATATTGAACATTACGTAAAATTAAATTTTAAATTATAATCTATGCGTTTTTCGATTGCACTATGAGTGGTTTGGAGTATAGTTAACGTTCACGCAACGAATTACGAGCGCGATCGCTCGTAGCGTTTATTAGACAAACGAGTGACACCGCTAATGTCGGGTAAATGAAAATAGCCCGGGTACAAAAACGTGCTCAAAGCCAAACGAACCTCAATTTTCCGTACGAGCGACTCGTTTCCGAGTCGGGCAGAGGGCGTCCCGTTTAATCCGGTTACGCGGCGACTGAAAAATTAAAACCGCCAGAGCCGAATCTCGCTAATGGAATGTGCGTATTTCATTCGGTTGGCGAATATATTATTCGGTTAAAGAGTTGGGATGCATGTTTTGAATATTAAAAATTTAAACTCGATAGAAGATTACTACGAGTAATCAAAATTTACAAATGTTTGATAACATTTAAAAAACGCATTTCAAGAAAAAAAAATATCTCAATAAAAAGTACCGAAAAAAAAGCTATTACCTAAAACTTAATACAATTTTCAATATTTACTGTAATAAATTGTATAATTTATATTAAACACTCGACATAAACCAGTTAACAAAGAGATGGTTTCTCCATTTAATATGTGCGAAAAAAATAATATACTAGATTATTACACGACAGATATTGATAAAAATATGTGGAATTTGGTCAGAAAATGCTTATTTATTCACCATTAATCCCACGAGGTCCTTAAAAAAATATTCCCTTCGGTTTATTTGGGTTTCTTTATGTTAACAAGTAGTCCGTTCTTGTTCGAAGTAATATAAGTCATAAACAGTCATTATAGTTAAATAACAATGAAATTATAGTTAACATATTACTAAAATGTCAATTCGGCCATTTTTTTGGCTTAAATTCACTGCCAAATTTTAAAACGTAAATCACTGCCAAATTTTTTAAACGTAAATTTCAATTTTGTTAAGAGCAATTTCAGTATAGCGTTTTTATTATTTAGCTATTCTGTTATTATTTTTTGTTAAACGACATCTTAAACTAATCTTGTAAATAACAATGGCTTGTAGGTAACAATAGTGTGTAGGTAACAATGGCTTGTAGGTAACAGTGGCTTGTAGGTAAATAGTGGCTTGTAGGTGACAGTGGCTTGTAGGTACCAATGGCTTGTAGGTGACAGTGGCTTGTAGGTGACAGTGGCTTGTGTAGGTGCCAATGGCTTGTAGGTAACAGTGGCTTGTAGGTAACAAGAGAAGGCGGTTCATCCATACTCAATTAGTAAAAATAAAAATATGAAAAGGACTATAAAAAAACTATAAAAGTATTAGCTGTACCGAAAAAAATCAACTATTTTATATAGACATGTTTGAGCTTAGTTTGCTATTTGTACTACTCTTATTTATTTTACAATAAATGTTATTTAATGATTAAAGTAAAACGTCCAGGACTAAATAAGACAACGTCTACGATTTTTTTTTTACGATCAGAATTTCAATGCCACTGCCTACAATACTAAAACGTAATTGTTCATAGTTGTTAAGGGGGCGCGACAGTAGTAACAAAAAGAGTTACCCACGGCTGCCACCATTATGTTAAGGGGGCGCGACAGTAGTACCAAAAAATGGTGTCCCACCGCTGCCACCCAAATGTTAAGGAGACGCGAGACGCTAGTACCGCGATATCAGAGGAGGTAACCTGTCGCTGCCTGCAATTGTTTACGACGCGCGAATTGTCACCTATTATTAAAATGGACATCCAACCACTGGCGTCGAAACGTTCGACCGTCCGGTAGTTGACGATCGCTTCGAAGATCGGTTATCGAAGTGAAACACGCTTTGTTTTGAAGATGATGTTAATTGAAGGATTGCAGATGTCGTCAGTCCGATGATAGGTAAATATGGATGTGAATAAGAGATCCCAGAGACAGATCGTACGAGATGATGATAATAAAGATCCCAGGGATGCATCTCTGGTACGAGAGAAATCACGGAGATGTGACAGACATGACAGCGTGAGCAAATCACCCCCTTCAACTGTCGAAAAGACAACGACTATCTGCTGTCTGAAAAAAACGGGGTTTTTGTAGCAGGTATGAAAATGACGACTTGTTGTTGTCTATGAAAGGGATGCAGAACTTTAAACGTTGATGATGATTAATTATCAGACATACTTTAATGCCATAGTCAACAGTGCAAGAACAGTTAAAAACCAGTGGCGGCTTTTGGGTAAAATATTCGGGGGTGCTGCGGAAAATTAAAAACTTAAAAAACGTATATTTCGCTCATATTTTATTAAAAATATTAAAAATAAATAGGAAATACTAAGGAATAATAAAATAAGTAACACGGCGCAGAGCGGCGAGATCTCTCCCCCGCACTCCGCTACCGACCCGCATCCATCCAATACTCGACTCAGGCAGCGCTGACAAACAAGCAGCGTTCTTGCCCGCCTAGGCACCGATTAATATAAATTAATTATATTTATATAATTATATAAAAATATATTTTTCCTTGGTGGTGCTGCAGCTTTGCAGTATATATATAGACGTTTCATAAAAAATAACAGTATTTAAATTAAAATAAACATCTTTAATTGTATATTATATTAATATTATTAAAAAGTATTAATACATCAAGAAGAACATTATCATTTATTTTAAGGACGAACAAATTCGAACAAAACCAATTTTATTAATTCTTGATTATGTTGAGCAAGGCTCGGGTCTAGTATTACAATGTCGTATATTAATACATCAAGGACGATAGTTTCATTAGCACGTAACACGGATCAGACGCACACACATACCCACACACACCTTCTATCCCGGGGATCCAGTGCGTGGGGAATAAATTATTAGAAGTTTGTACCCTGAGGGGCGGGAGAAGGACACTTGGTATCCGTATAAGGGCGAGTCCTGCGTAATCAGGACAAATTAACAGGATTGTATTACAAGTAATACAAAGAGATGTCACCCGCATCCGGGACACCTCTATGATGTGGGTGAAATCCGATTACGAATCTGAAAATTCCCGAAATTGCTTTATAATTAAGTTTTGAAAAAAAAAATTAAAACATTCGGCCCAACGAGCTTTCTCTTTCTTAACCGATGCAAATACGCAATACGTGTTATTTTGCACGGAATCATTTGCAATTTTTATTGATGTTGACAATGCGGTGGCGCTGACACGCGATTTTCGTGTCAGCATCGCGTAATTAACATGTCATCGCTTTCCGAGTTATGATTTAACGTATGGTAATTTTATTGGAGCGGTTTTGATCAACAGGTGCCAAACGGAAAATTCATATCACGTCTGTCATATAAATAAATTATTCAACGGATTTCGCATGTTATCCCTAAATTCACAGCATGGAAAATGGAAAATCAATCAACATATAACAAAATTAATGAAAATAACAAAGGATATTTTCATAATAATTATATAATCAATCCGCGTACAATTCATTTTTATATTAAAAGAAAAATGTGTTACAATGAATAATGGCGTTTTAAAGTGTTGTTGTAACCCCATTGACGAAGTAAATTGCATTTTATTGTAAAATAAAGTGTAGCTGGTATTGAAAGGCGACGGGAGATATCGTGACCCGCATTGCCAATGCACTTTGACTGCATAAATCACGGCTACAGGGTGTTCTGGAGGTAACGTTTATATTAAAGTATCTGTCGAGGTCGTATATCACCGGGCCAGCAAAACGGATTCGACCCCGGGGCGAATAAATGAAATATTTGAATTTTTCAACACAATAAAAATGGGATAAAGTCCAAAATAATTTAAACTTCACGTAAAAATATATACACAGTAACGGTCATTGAAATTCAGTCAGGCCAAAAGAAGTGGAGGGAGTATGATTTTTTTAAATATAAAGTCTCATTTTAATTCATTACTTTACCAGAAGTTGTTGTAGTATTGGAAACCCCTTGGAAACAGAAACGAAAAATGGGACCGTAAATAGGGTAAATAATAGTATTGACTTTTAAAAAAGTTCTGCTCGACCAGTTTATTTAAAACTGCAAAAGTCATAAGAACAGGGTTCATCGGAGGTGGAGGAACCCAAGTTAGTCTCGAAACGATACGGTGAAGATTCAGAGAAGATGGTTTTATAGCAACATCATTGGCGAAAAAACCACTTCAGTTGAAATAAATGCACCCCAAAAAACTCCAATGGGCAAAAATTTAGTGGACCTGGACTTAAGAGGACTTAAGGAATATTATCTTCTGGGATGTAAGCAAATTTAACTTGTTTGGCTTGGATAGCATTCGGTATGTGAGAAAGAAAACAAGACAAAGTTTGACTAAAAATGCATTAGGCCAACTTTGAAGCGTCCAGCAAGAAAAATCGTTTGAGAATTAAAATAATCGCAATCGGGCTAAAATGGCAAGTTTTTTGTTTAATTATTTCGTTAGATAGAAAAAATTTCTCTTTCTTATTTTCATTGGACTAAGATTGAATAGAAAAACTTGATATAATTTACGTTTAAAATATTTTTTTTATTATTTAGTCCCTTTAAATACGTAAAAACGGGGGGGTTTCACTGTATTTACAGATTTTATATCCGCGATATCTTTCATCTTCAACATGTAGCAACATATTTGTATGGCAATTCATCTCCTGTCGCTCTTTCGTTCCATTTAACCGGAATGATATTTTTTCTTTTCCGAGTCCTGATTCATTGCCGGGACTTATTGCACGATGATAGAGCACGTCCTCCTGCTTACATTACTCTCTATCTCTCCGCATTATATCAGAACCGACCGACTACGTACATAACATTTCACCTGTTTACTAATTGTATCATAAATATTGCCGTGTTTTTCCAAATGAGAAAATAAATAGCGTTTTTCTCGGAATTTTCACAGACGCAGGGCGATCATCGTTATTCTATGTATTAATAAACTCCTCGTTGTAGTCCGTAATTGCGTCTATCATTAAAAAAACAACGAAAAGTATGCACGAAATGCTTATTCCACATTTTATTTACGAAATATTCCAGACGAAGACGGTCTACATAAATTATTCAAGGAAAGCGGTTCGCGTGCTGACGTGGAAAATTTGCAAATTCTTGCGATTGAGCATGAATAGCCGATTGACATTAAATAATAAATCGCTGATAAGCCTGCCGTGACATATTGAATACGATGCAGAATACTTCGATGTAATCAATATATTATTTATTATAAATACCTGATGATTGAAGATGATTGCTGCAGTTAAATTATTTAAATAATATTTTAGCTTACCTGCAATAAAAAAAATATATTAGCGACATCTATGAAATTTTGCATGAATTTATTTAGATAAGTATTTTGGTTTGTTTCTTTGCTAAAATACGACTCTTTAAGATATAATAATATAGATGGCGGTATTAAATAATTATATTTTTTCATGGAAAATATATTTTATTCTATCATTAATTAAATAAAATAATCAAAATTAGAATAATAATGGTTTAAAAATATTTTAGATTTTCAAAAAATACTGAAAAATATAATATATTTAATATTTACCTTTTAGTTTATTTGAAACCAACTAAAATGGTTTTTATTTGACAAACTATTGAATAATTTTCGAAATTTAATTTATAAATAAATAAATATGAAACTTCTTTGAAATTATTTCTACATATTTCTGGCTACTTAAAAAATATATAAATCCGAAACATTGTACATTCTCTCTCATTCTTCAAAAAGAATAATGCAAAAGAAAAATACGACTTCGGAATCTATTAGATTAGTCTCCCCTGCATCCTATTCCCCCCTATCAAGATGTTCTACTCAATTCGAGCAACTTTGGATAGATCCCAAATATATATATATAATAATAAATGATACCTCAATGATTATAATTATATTAATTATTGTATATTCTTTAACATTTCCTATTAAAACTTCACTGAAAAAGATAATATATATATACTTTTTGCTATATCGTTTGATAGAAATAACCATAACCCATCCGTCACGGTGGCTCAAAAATAATCGTTTCGTCTGTAGGGGGTCTCTCAGGGACCTCAAGCATTTCAAGTCAAGACATTGATGAATTCTTTATCGATATCTTGACATTTCTCGTTAAAATGAATTATTATAAGAATAAAAATAGCTATTCATGATATGCTTCATAATTTGATCGATATTTTGGATTTTTAACTAATCAATATGACGCGTGAATGACGTGTCACATCGTACCGGATGCAAGCGAGAAAACACATCGCGTTTTAACTTTTTTTTGCAATTGCAGACAATAAATGGAAATGATTAATTAAAATATTTATTCTTTAGACATTCCCAATTCAGTATTATTTTTTTTGATTAGAAGACAATAAAAAATATTTAAGAAAAAAGGAGGATTTTAAATCATACTAAACATAATTTAGCAAAATATGCGAATGATAATTTTTATAAAATAATTAAAATAATCTTTGCACGTTTTTTATTCTTTTTATTAACTTTAATTTAAAATCAAGGGAACCAATTTAATTGTTCATGTACATGAAAGCAAAAAAAAACAATACAAAGCGAATAACATGAATTACGTGCTGAATAATATATCAGCTGCTATTAAGGAATGAAGACAGGTCTGAAAGAATATTTTATTTCAATCAACAGCAAAAAGGCATGGATAACAAACCGTTAACGTATGTAGATTTAGAGGCATTGAGATATTGAGTCTATAATTGAACTGTCGTGTGATACGTCACTCTAAGACGTCTTCCACAGAATACTACGGATTGTTTTTCCAAAAAAAATGAACCCAAAGAGAAGCGATTTGATTTTAATTAATTATTATTAGACTTTCAAATGCCACAAAAGTTTTATAAATATTTAAAACTTTTTTTTCCATCATCATAATAATCAAGACGAATATAAGTATGAGGTAATCACCGATATGAAAGCATAAAATCATATTTTCGAAACCCATGCGATCCTCTGGGCCACCATCTAAATCATGGAGGTAGTAGTAAAGCCATAAACCAAATTTAGCACGCTCTCCGCCGAGATGAAGGTAGTGCGTGTCGGGAATTTATCATTCGGCGTCGGTTTTACAGCCACGCACGACTGCAAACAAGGTAAAACAACTAGGTGCCAAAGGGCAGCGGCGGATGGAAAACTTTCAGACTTTCCACCGCCGCTTCCGGAAAACTCTGGTCGATATTTGAACCAATTGGTTACACGCCAGAAATATTCCAGGGCTTTGAAAGCCAGCCAAATTCCATGCCTTATTATCCAGAGGGCAGGGCTAACGAACACACGACACTCGACAAATATTTCAGCTGAAAAAAAATCAACAAAATTCTATTTTGACGACACTTGGGTCAACATTCATATGCAAAAATGTCTTAAAATAAACATATATTTTATTTTTATTTTTTGGAAAAGGGTTCTTCGTAGTATATACACAGACCCTGTATGAAATATTCGGCTGAACGATACATGCCAGAGACGTAGTCCGCTCCAGTGCACTCGCCTTGTACGCTCTGAATCCACATTTATTCGTAAATAAAAATATGTCACATAAATATCGCATAAAATAGAGCGAGACAATATTAAAAAATATATAATAATTTATTTCAATGATGTATTCGGTAGTTATCTATATTAATCACAGTCTGAGTTACTTATATATAGTATTGAGATCCTTATAATGAATGTCACATGTCACGCTAATGAAAACAAATGGCTAAAAAGTCGACAGCCCTGTGTGCCAGGGATGCCCATTTATAATTTCATTTAGCCGAGAGCGAAACCTGATCAGAACAAACCCCTACACGATAAATAAGAAGAAACGACGGAGGAAAAAGCTTGTTCTCCC
>JAGXCT010032462.1:0-11146 GCA_022495035.1 Philopotamus ludificatus | reverse complement strand
TTGAAAAACCTTAACCCCCTATAACGTCGGGATAGGTTCCACGTAATAGGGGGGTTTACTGTATAATTAAAATTATTAGCCTTTTAATCATAATCATAAAAAAATCAATTAAAAAATGATAACAGCATTATTAAATATTTATTATTTATTATAAAAATCATTTACAACTTTTTATTAGTATATAACGTAAAAATTATATTTGTATTAATTAATGTATTATAACAATGTATGAAAATATTGATTTATTTAGTTTTTTCTGATAATGTATACTTACTGATGGAATTCAACTGGACCGATGTATCCATTTTCTTTACTATCATATTCTCTATATGATTTTCGAGAATTATTGTAGATTGTTTTTGAATTTCATTCCATGAAATATCTACATCATCTTCCTCGCATAATCTGCTGCATATACAGAATCTAATTATGGTTTTTCCTTTATAAGTGGCTGGTACCACAAATATTTGCTTTCTCTCCGTTAATTTATCGATTAGTCTGATTGTAAGATTATTATCTCCCTTGAGCCTTAAGCAAACCAATCCCATAACTGCACTGACGATTTCAAAACGATCGTCATTCGAAACGAGAGATTTGAAATGTTCTGCCAATGCTATTTGTTTACGAATATGTGTTCTTATGCCATTGGCACCGTAAAGTCGCAATACGGACCAGAGTTTTATAGAACGGAATCTTCTTCCTAAAGATATTTGCCAATGTCTGTAATCAGGCATACTACCGGACTTTTCATCTTCCATGTATATCCTTTGTACATCGAAAGCGTTTGTTAAATTCTTAGCGTCTTTAACCCACATGGCTGAACAATCAGAGTTGACCAGCATCCATTTATGAGGATTAAAATCGAATGAATCAGCAAATTCTACATCTTTCATCAAATGTTTGTATTCTGGACAAATGAAAGCAGCTCCTGCGTATGCCGCATCGATATGCAACCAAATGCCATGTTCTGTACAAATTGGTCCGATTTCTTCTAAGCAATCGAAAGCACACGTTCCTGTGGTTCCCAAGGTGGCTACCACATAACAGGGAATAAGGCCTTTGGCTATGTCTTCGTTAATGGCGTTTAAGAGAGTGGTTCCTCTTAGACTGCCCGAGTCGTCAACTGGTAAAAGTCGCATAGGCACGGATCCTAGCAATCCAGCTTTTTCGACTGAACAATTCGATTGATCCGACGTGTATGATACGAGTTTACTTTTGATTAGTCCATCGTCGATTTCAGAATTTTTTGATTTGATATGATTCACCATTTTTTGTTTCGCTGCCAAAAGGGCGATGAACGTCGATTCGCTGGCTGATCCCTGGAATAGATGAAATAATTATTAAATAATAATTACAGATTAAAATATAAGTGAAAGGTACCTGAATAATCCCACCACCGGGACCATCTGAACAATTAAGAAATTCTCGAGGCAATCCCAATAGCTTCCCTAGCCAGTTCATCATTTCTACTTCCAGCTCGGTACAAGCGGGACTTGCCATCTGAAATACAATTATAATATAACTATTATTTTTTTATAAAGAAATTTAAAGTTTTCTTTACGGATTTATGTCGAAAACGAAGTATTGCATAATGGTTTTAGAGAGTGTTCAGGGGCGCGTCGTCCATATGACCAGATTGTGCGGCGCACACAGGCGCCCAAAATTAGGAGCGCCGCATGGTGCCATAAAATGGTGTCTTAAAATCGAAAAAATCCTAATTCTTTTTAAAATTCTGCACACAGACCTCAAACACTGTCGGCGCGCCACTGAGAGTGTCCCATGAATAAAACAAGGGTTTTAAGTTACAAACACTTCTATAACAGGTCGAATATATTGAGGATGATGAACGCCCTGAACATACATCAACCGATCTGTCAAGGCGGTTGATGTATGTTCAAACAGCGCTTACGAAGAAATTTTTATGTATTATTCTAAGAATAAAAATAGTTATTCATGATATTCTTTATAATTTGGTCGATATTTTGGATTTTTTTAACTAATCAATATGACGTGTATATAAGAAGCGCATTACCGCATACTGAGGACAAGCCGCCGTTGGTCTGAGCGCCAAACTCTCGCGGCACGTGTCACTAGTATACGTTTCGTTCGCATTTGGCACATCGTACCGGATGCAGATTACAGAAGCGAATATTCTTATTTTTTTTCGCAATTGCCGACAATAAAGGTCAATGATTATTTATAATAATTATTCTTTAGACTTTTTTATACAAATAAAAACCTTGGGGTCCCAAATAGTTGGCACGGCTAGGTTAACAACGTCGAAAAAGTGAAGAAAATTATGAAGGACGATCGCCGAATCACTACCAGAGTGATTGATGATGATGTTAGCATATCGTTTGAGTCAATGTCAAATATTTTTGGAATGTTTTCAACATGAAATATATGGCAGCAATTTTTTTTGAGTTTCGACTACAAGCAGTATCAAATGGACAAGTCAATGACGATCCAGAACTGTTCAAACAAGTTATAACTTGCGATGAAACATGGATGTATGAATATTACGACTAAACTGAGACCGAGCCATTCAAATAGAAGATGAGGAGGTCCTCAAATTTTGATGTGTAGGTTCTGTCCACTGCTTTCTTCGATTTTAACGGCGTAGTGTACTATGAGTTATTGCGTATGTTCAATTTGGACTACTACCTAGAAGTTTTCTACTGCTTTCTTGAATTTGTGACGAAACACGTCATGGTGATTGCATCACGAAAATAAATAACGAATTTTTGAATCATAACAACACAGTTATGATGCTTCAGCATCTATCTTCGGCTGACAAGACCCCCTGCGACTTAATCATATTTTCGAATTTTTGAAGTATTGCCGCCGAGGAGATAAATAAGAGTGATATCAGGAAGATATCATTCTTATTGACACAGGATTGGCGATCCTAGCAACTTGTATCCCTATATTTGTTGTAACGTAGTTTTTGTCATAATTTCTTCGCTATTATCTTTAACGTTGATAACGTGGATACAAAAAAAAATAAATAAACAATTTGCGAGTTCATTAATCTTCTGACCCAGTTTCGAATTATAATATGACGAATCTTTACATCATCCAAGTCGCAAAAAATTATAAGAAAACAAAAATCTTACCCAGCTAAAACCGACGCATCCCATTCCGGCTGATAACAACTCACCAACAATTCCAGGATAGCTATTGGCCGTAGGATAATAGGCATGGAATTGTGGAGAAGCCCAGTGTGTCATCTTTAGGTATAAAAATAAAATGAATTAGTTGAATCTTATAGATAGTAATAGTAGCATCATACAGTGTATTCATAAAAGGTTATATATTGTATTTATATTTTAATTATTATTTTCTCATCAATCCATATATTTCTAAGTATACCTTTGCGTTTATCTAAACGAGGATCGTTTAACTAAACGTAATTTATTTTAGATGTGGATCATGACTTTGGGGTATTTTCAGTCATTTAAAGCCACTGAAAACGTGTCTGCAATACTGTGACGATCACATTAGTAAAATATAATCTGATTTACTTTACCCCAGACATGACGACTCTATCAAAATCTTTTAGGAATTGTTGCCATGATTCGGGTTCATCGGGAGCGTCTTCAGGAATTAAATTTTTCAAATATCCAGGTTCAACAGAAGGCAACACAGGTCTGAAACATAAATAGTAATTAAAAAAATATAATATGATATTTTTGACCTAGTGCCAGTTTAATGAACTCAACGTTGATAGTCATATTTTAAAATATTCTATCTTCCTAATAGATTAAATCGTATACCTGTCTCTAATATTTTCGATATAATCGGCGATGTAATCGATGGCTGCTTTGCCAAATTCACGAAACTGCTCACTGTCCATTTTTAGAAATCACTGTCATCAATCGCAGAATTTTTCAATTGTACTGAGGGAACAATTTCATTGCTCTACGTTTATTGTCGTTTCTTAATATATTGCCTTCCCCCTCTACCGTCTAAACTATATATTTGTGATAAAATAATTATTATTATATTAACACTTGATGTGCGGATCGTTTATGTATAAGATATAGCAGAAAACATGATGTTTTTAGAATTCGAATGAATTAAAAGGAAGCTCAAAATTTTGTTAATATTAGTAAATATGATAAAATATTTTATATTAATTTGTACACGGGTTTGACACGGTCAATTTATTAATTAATTAATGCCATCCATCCGTCGTAGAATAAATTCTTCTTCTTGAATCGACACCCTCATGTCTGAGGATCGTGATTATTCTTGTTCTGAATCTTCTTGATTATTGCTCTCCAGGGTCCTTTGCATTCCGCATCTCGTATCAAGGCTACTACGATGGAGCCCGTGG
This sequence comes from Philopotamus ludificatus, assembly GCA_022495035.1. Lineage (NCBI taxonomy): Eukaryota > Metazoa > Arthropoda > Insecta > Trichoptera > Philopotamidae > Philopotamus > Philopotamus ludificatus. The sequence continues at coordinate 6,807 of JAGXCT010032462.1, read as the reverse complement.
CTGTTTTGGGGGGTGAATAGAAGAAGCCTACTTCGGGTTAGACGGCCATTGTTATGACTTGTAGGTGACTTACATATTATTTCGATAATGTAAATTAACCGCGACCAGGGGCGCGCCGTTCATATGGCCAGATTGTGCGACGCACACACGCGCTGGAAGACTAGGTGTGTTGAGTGCCACCAATTGGGGAAACATTTTAAAATATTAAATATGTATAAAAATAATGATAATAAATAATATTCTTTGTTATGATTCAGATTTCCACGCCGTAAAAATTCAGAATACCGGTCTTTTGATATCACTTTGTTTTTCAAAATGTCGATAGCCTTGACATCGCATTTTAAGTCATCCCTATTCACTCAAACAACAGTAAAAAATGGGTGAATATCAGACATCTATCAAAGATGAAAAGGAAAATAGGCAAGGCTTAAAAACTTTGTAGTATATAGACCACTAATTTATTAATAATATTTATTGAGTTATTATATATGGTTATTAAATGTTAAAAAAAAATATATGATATATTCTTTAAAAGAATGATCTACATTCGAGAATATTTTAGCTAAGATTTACAATAGTTATTCTATTCTTTGTTTGTATATGAAGTTTTCATTGAAAATATTTCAAAAAAATATATGCAAAATTCAATTTTTTTAAATTTTCTAGATGATTCTTGCGGTTCTCCTTGTCCTTGAGATGCTTGGGCCTGAGCTCGAGCAGGCTCGGAAGGTGGAGGGTCGATCCTGTAAATATTTGCATTGTTAATTTTACATACACCCAACTTTTTTTTCACACGGTCGATACTTTCTAGAGAAACCGTGTAAAAAAGTGATTTTGTTATTAAATAAAATCTATTCAAAATATTTATTCCGTAAATAATTTAAATACATTTAAACTAATAACAAAATAACTTTATTAAATAGTTTTTTTTTGGAAAGTATCGACCGTATAAGAAAAGAGTTGAATGTTTATATATACAGACTGTATATATATTATATATATATACAGACTGTATATATATATATACAGACTGTATATAAATATATACAGACTGTATATATATATATTATATATATCATCATCATCATCATTTACCAGTCACAAGGCTCTCACTCGCTGAGGTATATATACAGATTATGTATATAGAGTCGTCAACTGGTAAACGTCACATAGGAAAAAATTCTACCAATCCAGCTTTTTTATCTGAAGAATTTGAATTTTTTGATTTAATATGATTCACCATTTTTTGTATCGTTGCCAAGAGGGCGATGGACGTCAGTTCGCTGGCTAATCCCTTGAATAATGCAAATATTTATTTAATAATAATTAAAGATTAAGAATAAGTGAAAGATACTTGAATAATACCACTACTGAGACGTTACCGAGACATTGCCAATAGCTACCATAGCCAATTGATCGTTTCTACTTCCAACTCGGTACATACGGGACTTGCTATCTGAAATACAATTATAACTATTATTTTTTTATAAAGTCACACTTATCCCTGACATATCTTGACATTGATAGACATATTGAATGCTTTTTTTATTGATTTCTGTCGAATAAGTTTCCCAAGTTTTTAGTGCTAAAACCGACGCATCCCATTTCGGCTGATAACATCTCACCAACAATTTCAGGATAGCTATTGGGTGTGGGATAATAGGCAAGGAATTATGGTGAAGCCCAGTGTGTCATCTTTATGCATAAAAAATAAATTGAATTAATGGAATCTGATAGATAGTAGTAGTAGCATTAGTCAATAAATTAAAGAAGGGTTATATATTGTAATTAAATGATCCCAGAGATGAGGCACTGGTACTATGGTGAGATTGGATCTGATTTTTATCTAACTAACTAATAAGAGAGTAAAAGAATAATACAAAGATCACATCTACTAATCTCTATGACTTTACTATTTTGTTTTTATACAAAAGTATACCTTCCAATTAATTATGCTGGCCGATTATTTATGAGCTATTTCTTCATATAACTATTGTAACTGGTGCACGCATATATGTATTTGTTGACTAATTTCCTGTAATATCATCACTTGCATAGCTTAATCTTCCATCTATGTACATTTATATTTTGATAGGATTGAGGCTGTTTATTTTTATCGATCTGTGTTATGTGTTTTTCATCTCCACACTGGAAACGTGAATTTTGTTCCATTACCTTCATTAAAATGTCTCCATAAAAGTCTGCTGGATCGTTTATCATCTTTCAAAGTGACTTTGTAAAATAAAATAAACAACGTTAAAATTAAAAATACATAATGTCACACAAATAATTTATTACATAAAAATTTTAATAAAAATTCAAATAATATAGAAATATAAACAAATAAATAATAATTAATGTTCTTGAGAATACTCGGGCTCTGAGTTGGGTATTTTTTTCTTTGGCAAAAGCGTTTGTTCTATATGCGGCAGGACGCCACCTTGCTTTATGGTCACGCCGGATAACAATTTACTTATTTCATCGTCGTTTCTTATCGCCAATTGCAAATGTCGCGGTGTGATTCTCGACTTCTTGTTTTCTTTCGCAGCGCTACCGGCCAGTTCCAAAATTTCAGCCGTTAAATATTCGACGACGGAAGCGAGGTAGATAGGTGCGGTTGAACCGACTCTGGATGCATAATTGCCCCTCTTCAGGATTCTGTGGATTCTACCGACAGGAAACGTTAGGCCCGCTCTGTTGGACCTGGAGTGTGACTTTTTTTTTATTTCACCAGACGGTTCGTTCTGCGACATCTTGAGGCGATGTAATTTTCACTGTATATGATTTATTTTACGTGTAAATAAATCACTATTTATAACAATGTGATTTTAATGATGCTCATTTGTAAAATAGAGGAATTCAATATTTATTTTTATATAAATATTATCTAAGAATAAAATTTGCTTTCATTTGTTTGAAGAAAATAAAATATGCTGTTCATATGTTTCAAGAGGGGCCAGCTTCTCCGTAAGGCTAGGGGATCAACCTCAACCAGGATTAGCCAGCTAATGTTGTTCTTGGTGTGTTCCGAAAGGTTTTATATTCGCTGAACCATAAGGAACGAATCAATTCCCTACTATAATTGAAAATATATTCAAGTTTAGAATCATACATAATATAAAATAATTATCAGTTAATTTCTAGAAATAAGTACAGGACACATTTAAAAAAAAATACATTAAAATATGAAAAAATGCTTCACTAAAAGAAATACACATTATTAATAACAAAATCAATGTTATACATAACAGAAATCATTTAGTTGGTTCCACGTTGCAAAAAAAATCTAGATTTCCTCGTTTGGCCTCTCTACGTTTAAATAATCCGTTATAACCACGTTTTACAGAACTCACTCCCTCGTGATTTTTATCGCTTTTTTCTAGCAACTTTGTCCAATGATTGTGAAAAGCAAAGACATCAAAGATTTTGAGGCTTCAATTTTTGCATAAGAACAGTTTCCGAGAAGTCTTTTCCTTGGGACATGATAAGGTAGTAGATTTCTAGCAGTTCTTCATTAGTCAAGGGTTTGCCGTGTGATATTAATTAAGTCTGAATATCATTTACATCAACTTTTGATGCCTCTGGAAATCGCTTAAAGTCAAGTGTCTTTTGCAAACACCATTCATACTCGAATGGATGATTTCATTCCATGCTTTATCGATTATATTATATTATGTTGTTTCCATCAAATCCGAAAGGCATCTCTGTCAACTCCAGCAGTTTCTTGAATATGTGGCGTATTGTTTTTCTTAAATACCAAGCTTTGAATGTGACTAATGTGACCTTGAATTATAGGGTGTAAGATGGAAGTGGTATTTGAAGGTAAGAATACTATATCAATAGGAAAATCAGAGTAGAGTCTCAAGTTCCAGAAAAAGACCCGGAATATTGTTCAACACCAAAAGAGTTCAAAACTCGACTTCAATATCTTTTGCAATATTTTTATTGTTGGGCAGAAGCGTTCCATAAATACATTTTCTGTCATCCAAGCCTTACGTCAAAAAATTGGCTAATAATTTTTAGAATAACCTTTCATGTCAAGAGTTAAACGATCCTTTGCTTCTTTGAATTTAGAAGCAGTCTTCTTCTTTATGGAAATATACATACGTGTTGGTATTCATTTTAAATAGGGTCCCGTCTCGTCTACATTAAAAAATAAATTTAGTGAAAAATATGCCTTTTCCAAGATTTCACGGAACTCTTGGATATTTTTTAGCTGATTCTACATCTGCACTAGCCGATTTGCCAATCAAACCGACCTTTGCTTCCTTTTAAACTTTTCACTCCAAGTAGTGACTTAGAACGACCATTAAGATTGATTTGGTGTTAGATTTATGTTCTTTATTCAATTGTTTGATAAGTTTTTCAAATATATCATAAAAAACTCTTGGTTTATGAAATTCATTATAAATTAAAAAAAAGATCGCATTATAACGAGTCCGCAGTCACCGGGGTTTGCGATGAACTTGTATTGCATATTATATTAAAAATGCGATATATAATGCGATATTGAAAACAACTGAGCGCCATTATATATTAATTTATTAAAATTGATATTTTCTACCCACATTGTTACCGATAAAATTAATAATAAATTTGTGATGAAATAAAAATCGTATTTAACATATTGCTGTTTTCTAATAATTTATTGAAAATAAATTTACAAGTTGTTTATATAAGGGTCGTGTTGAAGGCAATGTTGATTGAAAAAAAAGTTTACATATATTTATAATAATGGTATATGTAGTGGAATGGCCGCTTATTATAAAGTTTGTCTAATAAAGCAGGTCTAAATAGTTTATTAATCGATATAAAGAATATTTTTTGGTAAAAAATAGCTAAGCAAGAGATTAATGAATACGTAGTAAAAATAAATGTCTTATAAACTAATACTATTGGTATAAATTATCAATAGAATATTTAAATTCGATCGATATTTAAAAAAAAACGATTATCCACACAATATAATTATAATTCATATGTAATAGGAAATACAAATGCAGATTATTAATTTCGTCTGATTAATTGGAATAGAAAAATAAACCGAAAATTTGGATAAATCTTAATAAAAAAAAAGATTTAATTTTAGAATCATGCTATCTGATAATTATTGATGGGATATTTTGCTCTGGAGCATATACAGTCCCGGTTTAGAATTTTAGATACAGTTTTATTTATATTAATTTATGAGTTCGCAATCTAGTGAATTTTTATTCAATGCTTGAAATCGTTGTGTTAAGAGAAATAAAAATAATTTTAGAAAATCATTTCCCATTTAATCTTTACTGTCCGTAAAGTCTGGGCAAGTTTCGCAAAAAAAAGCAAAAACAATTCTTCTTTCATAAAATTATTATAATTCATAAACCAGCTAATAAATTGTAATGAAATTAGTGCCTTCAAAAGAGTTTACTGCATTTTTCAGAACCAGCGTGATATAATATTAGTATTGAAAGGACAATGTCAAGTCCGTTCATAGTTTTATATAAAAATTATTTCTGAATCCCAATAAGTCGAGTCGAGTATTGTTGCGTGTCAGTATTACGATATACTTTTTTCCGAGTCTAACAATAATGGGAGAAATGTGCCGTCAAAACATTTGCGGAGTTACATGCTGATTTCAGATGAAAAAAATGCCATTGAAGCCACGAGAATTTATTGTGCTATTTATGGCGACATATCGGATGTCAGGAAATGCTAATGTTGGTTTAAAAATGTAATTCTGGAAAAATTGATATTGAAAATGAACCTGAAAGGGGATAGTGTAGCCAAATTAATGAATTTGAAAACTGAAAACCAAGTAAAGTCATCATCTACTACTCAATGATAATATGACAATTGAAAAATTCAAAGACAATGTGTTTGGGATCCGTACAATTTGTCTGACTGCAACAAGATGGAACATTTAAAACAACGAACACAGTAAAATATCCTCTTTCCGGGATATTAACGAGTGGGCGGATTGTAATTTGAGTCTAAAGAATAAATATTATAAATAATCATTCTCTTTTACTTTTGGCATTTTTTTTTCCGCTCGCATCCAGTATGATGTGGCGAGTGCGAGTGAAACGTGCTAATCAGTGGCATACGGTGGACTTGATGTTGGGTGTGCTGAATGTGGAAAAAAAGTGCAGTTTTTTTTTCTAATGAATTTTATTATTATGTGGTGGTTACTTCATTCACAAAGTTATTGACACCGGAATAATAACTATAAAAAGGAAACGCTGCACAAGCGGACGTCTAAAAATACATTTATAGTTCCAGTTGAAAAGTATTGACATCACAAAACCGATATTTATAAAAAAATCCAGATGCACACTATAAATGGGGGAGCCGAGCAACAATCGCAAGAGAAACGGCGGCAGCGAAGATGACACCACGCTCCTGGACTCCAGCTACTTAAACATCACGGCACCGATTCTCTCCGGAAGGACTACGCTTCAAAGACCAGACGAACTTCCGAAAAATCGCTACCAGATCTACCGACTGGCCGCCAACGTGACGTAACTCTACCAGCCGACGGTACCAGATCTTCAAGCATCCCAGCTGACCAACTACGAGGCCACCAGACCTGAGCCCTGAATACGCGCCAGGAAGAAGAGGCTCGGCAAATTATTTTTTGGAATAAATAAAATTTGTGTAACACGAAAACTCTCGTTATCACTGATTCTTCACCACTAAGAAATCCTTACAATTATTTATACAATAATTCTATTCATTGTTTTTGCGACTTAAATTTTTCAAGTAATATCAACGGAGAAAAAAATACTCATTAAACTAAAACAGATGGGCGCACTTTACGATAGTTCC